>VXBU01011511.1:186134-244693 GCA_013400315.1 Bombycilla garrulus
GATCACTTGCTGCACAGAGGCAATTTAGTATTACTGAAGAACTTCACTCCCACATTGTAAGGAATTATTTATGTAAGTAACTTTGTGCATGTCCTCTTTTTACACTGTGGTGGTTTCAACTGCAGGGATAAGGATTACATTAGAAAAAGAGAACTTCCTGCTTTAGATAATAGGTGAAGAAAGTCAAACAGATGCAGGTTGTATTCATCAAAGAATACATCTATTTAAATCACTTACGCTTTTTTTTTTTTTATGATACAAGTGCGAATTCTTCTTCTTTGATTTGCCGTTAGAGGTGAAAACAGATGGTAAAGGCTTATTTCAAGGCGTTTTCCATTAAATTAACCTGTGCTGTTCAGTGATTGTTCAGTGTAATAGGATTTACCCCCTCTGGAATTCAGTAGAAAGAAATAAGATTTCAGGAAATTGTTATTCGGCTTATCAAAAAGTTCAGTGTCTGGGTTTACTATAACAGACTTCCACTTGTAGCTAGGGTAGAGTAATAATAAAGAGTAATTTTTTACCTTTGAGAGCATATGGAAAAAAGGCTTTGACTAGTGAGAAAATGGTTCGGAGCAGATGGCTGTAAATGATCCTAGGTGAATTTGATTTTATAGGTTTTTTAGTTGGATGGAACTGGTTAGTCATTTTAGCTTGGATGGTGTTTCCAAACTGGCATCTAGATTTTTATCCCTGCAGAGATGGGATAGCAAAGAGTAACGAAGAAGGGTGTTTGTCTTCAGTGTCTTTGGCTCAGTATTAGTTCAGCATAGTTTGTAAAGGTTAGGCAAAAACTTCATGGAATCTATTTTCTTTAATTTAAATAGTCTAAGTCTTACTCAGATAATATCCCTGAGTATTTTACAATCAATGATTAAATTGAAAATACTGTTTATATGTTAAAATACTTCCACTTCAGTAAATCCTTTAACTGTTGTGTTTAGCACGATTTTATGCTGGTAGTTTATAGAATTATTTTTCTAAATATAAGAAATATATTGAAAATGTTACTCACTGGGTGTAATATATTTTAAAACTGTAATTATCATGCTGAATTTAGAGATTTACTAAGATGTAATAAAAAGAGACTGGACTATCTGAAAGCTAATGAAATTATGATATAAAAACTCATTGTAACTGAAAGTTACTGTTCGTTTAAAGAAATGAGTGCTTTCAAAACAATTAATATGTATGAAAGAAAGGATTCTTTTATAATCTCATGGTCTGCCTTTTTCTCTGAAATGAAATTAAAGTGCTTAAATGTAAATGAACCATCTTTTCCCCCACAGCTGTCTACACTCATGTATATGTGATAAATTTTGAGCACCTAATTATACAGAGTAATGAAATAAGAGTGTTAATGCAGCCCATATTTGCACTTCTGCTAGCAGTTGGGTAAATGTGAAAGATATTCAAACTTTGACTCACAAGAAACTAAGAATACAGTCAAACTTACATAACCTTTGCTTATATGGTAGGAATTTCATGCCATTAATCACCTTTTGAGCTCTGCTGGAAAGATGTCTTCTCTGGCTTCATGGAAAATGGAGAAAGCCTCTTTAGCTCATGTCATAGAGGTACTGGGAGGAAACAGTTCATGACTGAGAATGGTACAGCTTAACATTCATTTAGCAAAACTGGGGAATAAGGGAGATGTAGTTAAATCTAAAATCAGTTACCCTATCTCATTCACCACTGGGCTGCAAAGGAACTTGTACCTCCAAAGGGAGTTTTGTGTGTGGGAGAGGAAAGAGGATAAGGGATGCTGTTGCTTGAAAGTGTTTTTCTTCATGGCGCTGTGCAGTTGTATTTTTTTTTTGTGATGTGAGGTTATGGCAGAAAGCTGTTGAGTTTTAAATTGCCCACCTTTTATGTCCAGTTGAGTAGAAAGCTTTCTAAATCGTTATACAAGTAATACATTAGTCTTAACAGTAAAATGTTTCTGTACATATCTAAATTTGTTCTAAAGGTAGCATAGACTATAAGACTACCTGGCATTGCTTGTATTCTTTTGAGAAGATCATGGCAAAAGATGGTAAAACGCTGTGTATAATAAAGATGAATGCAAAGTAAACTCAGGGAGCATAAAAGGACAATAATGAAAGAGAGGGGAAATAAAAATAGGAAAAGTGGAGATAAGAAGAGGGAGACAAGGAAAACGACCTTGTGATAATCTAATAACTTTCGCAGTAGTGTTAAATATTGCAACTCTCCCTTTTTTCTCTTTGATGGCTATAGAAGTTCTAGAAGATAAACATATATACAGCTTAAAAATAATAATTGTTTAAAAGCATAGTAATTAAAGCTCTCTGAAGAACTTGTTTTACATTATAGTCCTAGTTTAAGAAACCAGAGAGAAACTGTTTTCTCTTTTTCTGCTTCTATAGCACTAGATGTGAATAGTGAGAAAAGGAGCAGCATGTGCTATATTTCAGTAAAAATATTTGTCTTGGAGGTTGTGTCATAAAATCTCTTTCAGGACCACAGAATCTAAATTATTCCAAGGCTGTGTGACACTCAGTCTGTAAGGTGATACATTCAGTGAAAACTGAGCTGACCACACTTCTACTGAAAATGCTTTGGAAAACTAGAACTTTTCAAAAACTGTAAAAGAGACAACTACTCCTTTTGAAGTAGCATCTTTGATGTGCAAATTTAGTATAAAAATTTCAGCATTGGTAAATGGTTTTGGAAATTATGTTTTGGTGCTCCACTGGTAATCTTTCTGGAAACCTGACTCTGCATTCTAGAAGTGGAGCTTTGAGTGTATTATGCAAGGTATTTGTGGGCCTGCATGTCTTGTAACAGCTGTGCCAGCTGATTTATTAGTTGTCCTCATCTGCCTGTTTTCTTTTTGGCTTCATTCTCTGAAGGCTTATTATAAATACATAAAAATTTGCGGCACAGAAGTATTTCATCTTTGTACTTGTTTTTCCAGTCTGTGTTGAATCAGAGTTTTTCAATTTGTCCCTGCTAACATTTCAGACACTTGGATAAGTGTACATGTATTGTATTCTGCTGTCCCCTCCTCCCTTCCCAGCAGATGTATAACATGTTCTCTCCATGATCAGAGTTGGCCAGACATGATCCAGTCTGATGTTTTGTTAGCTTGCTGAGGTGCATGTAACACTGCACTAAGGTTACTACTGGAATTGTGGCAATTCACAACCATACTGTTGTAATTTTTTTCTGAGGAAGACTTTTGTCCTTTCTTTTGCTACCTTCTTTACAGTTGAAAAGATGTTAAAATCATTATGTTATCATTGCAGAATCTATACCTGTTCTTTTTAATTATTTACATTCTCTAAAATACTTCGATATAATTCCAGGCATTTAAAATCTGTGCTAATTACTTTAATTTTTTTTTCTTTTAACTACCTCCATTGTCACCAAAACTGGTATAAGTTTTCCTTTCTGGTATTGGGTGATGGTGACACTTCTTGTAATTATTTGAAGTGGCTGCTGAGGCTCTGAGTCTACGTGAATGAATATTTGATGGGCTGGATGAAGCTCTGCTGGATACCCAAATAGTCTTCTGTCTCTTCTAGTATTCAAATTCTGTAGTTGTGGTCATAATAACAAGTCTCCATTTCTTGATGAAATTATGTCACTACAATATGGAGAATTGATCTGTAATGTCAAAGCTGTTACCAAAGGTAGTTAAATTTAAGTGCCTGTTTCCTGTTTAGTTTGTTGTATTTATCATCTAATCTTTTCTATTAATTCTCTTACTGACTTAGAATTCTTGTATGTTGCAATGACCTGTGCAATACTGGGATGCCACCAGCAACTATCTTTTTGTTGCTTCTTGCCCAAACTTAACTAATAGCTGAAATGGCCTGAGCTAAGTGTCTTTCTTCCATTACTGAAGATATTACAATTGTTCTGTTGGAACCAATTAAGAATAAATGGGAATTTAAGATAGAGAAAACTTCCACTATACCATAAAAGTTTAATGTCTTCTATCACTTAATACAATTGAGAAGTGCAGTCTTTTGCCTTAGTCTATCCCTGGAGTGAACTCTCTTCTCTTAGGAGGAACTGTGATAAATTCTAGCATCTATAGTAAGAGGAGTTACTTAACTGATGAATATGGAGGGAAAATGCTGCTGACTTCTTCAGTTTCTTTGTGTTGGTAATATTACATAAATTTTTTATTTCCTGGAAGTAGAACATCCTTCAAGGTGTTTACTTCATCCTCCTGCAAATAGAGAATTTTTGTTTTCAAATATTGATATGTTCTTAGCATTTCTTAACTTAGATGATGGTAGTGAATAAACAGCCATTTACTAAAATGCAGTCCAGATATAAAAGCAGACTTTAAATCACAGTGCAATCCGCCAAAAGTTTTTGTTTGACTAGTTCCAATTTTTGGACAAAACTGTTTTGTACAAAGGCCCTTTGAAATACTTAAAATTTAGAAAAACTATGTTAGCTCTTAAGACCCTTAAAGGAGCTTAATATAATGAGGCTGCAGAAAGCCTGGGATGATCCAGTGAAGCTCACTTGCTTTCAGTTTTAGTTAAACCTTATATGCTGGATTGTTAAATTTGAGATACTGAACATTCTGCAAATTAGGTATGCATGTTTTTTACTTCTGAAATTTAAGAATCAGTGCTCTGAATGATAAAATAGTGCTTATGCGTATAAGCTTATGCATATAACAGGGTAGAGAGCCAGAAGCAGCGGCAGGCAGACTGGCTGCAGTTCCTTGTCCTTGTCCCTTCTGTCTGCTCAGCATTGCATCTTAATTCAGGCATGGTTTTCTTCTATTCTTATTTTTTTTCCTTTGATCAGTTCTGCTCTTATGCTCTTATGAATGATCCTTACATTAAAGATGTATTGTAATTTTATTTATGTGTTTTGTTTGTTTGTTTTGGGGTTTTTGTTTTGGTGTGGCATTTTTTTGGTTTTTTTTGGGGGGGGGTGGTTTGGGAAGGAGTGGGTTGGTTTTTCGTTGTTATCTGTGTTTGTACAGATGAAATATCCAGTAAAATTAGAGGGGAAAGTGGAGAGAATGTTAGGAGTTTTCTTAAGAAGGGCATAGTTTCATGTACCTTGAGTGAAAGGAATTCTTTTCTCCTTTCTTGACATTATGAACAAACTCTTTCCCATTAATTCCTACTTGTTATTTTGTTTGCAAAACTGGTCAGAGTGGTTGCTACTACTGTTTATAGAATACTGCAAATATAGTCTTCTGTTCATATCTGCAGTTTGGTATGAATATGAAAGCACTTGTTTGAGAGTTGTATTGCTGCATGTCTAGAAGACAAGTAGAAAGTGAGTATCAACTTGTTTTTATAGTGTTAACGGGGAATTTTTCATTAAGTAGGCAAGGCTTTTTATCAGAAAATTGTAAACTATTTTTAGTTTATAAGCACCTTCTCTCCACCTAAAACCTCATGAAAGAATTCAAAGAAAGCATGCTAGCATTAGAACTCCTTTTGTTAGTAGACACAGATATGAACAACTTGAAAATAATGAAAGATGAGCCAAGGTGGCCCTTTAAATAGTTTAAAGATGCTTAGTTTTTTGAGTGTCTCTTTATTTCATGTTGTTGTGCTTAATCCTTTTATTTACTTGTCATGTAAATTTGTCTAAATGTGAGGGTTTTTTTTTTTTCTTTTGACTCCCCAGGTGGCCCAGAACATTGGCAGGCATCACAGCATACCTGCTGTGTACACGGTATTCTGCTGGCAGTGGGATATATCCTGGCACCTCACAGGATGAGAGAAGAGCCTGGCGCAGATGTGACAGGGGAGGGTTCTGGGCAGACGAGGACTACTCCAGGTGCCAATATGCAAATGATGTGACTCGAGTTCTTTATATGTTCAATCAGGTAATTTGTGCATTTCTGTAAAACCAAATTATGAAAATCTAATTAATGAAAATAAAAACTCAGGAAACACTTTTATCTTCTTTAGGCTGGAAATACTGGTGGTCTAGATAGGTTATGATGGACACATGCATCTGAGTACAATACTGGAACTTGTAGGTCTAGGTTAAAAGCTTGGTTTCATATATTTTTTGAGTGCCCCTAGATTGAAAGTGTAAGAAAAACTTTATTCCTTGTACTTATCTAAAGTGTAAGTGAATGGCTTGTCATGATTATTTTTGTCAGCTGGATGCCCTGTTCTGCCCACATGCTATAAAGAAACAAGGCAGGCTTAATCTGTAATGGAGAACAGCTCTTTTCATTATAGAAGTAGAGAGTAGTCAAGCTCTGCTCTGCCTTTATTTTTGTAAACCTTTGATAGATTGTGTGATTGATAAGAGTTAACTAGTGAAAGTAGTGAGTATTAACTAGACTTCTTTATCTGGTAGCACTTGCCAGGATCCAAGAGAATATTCCAGAATTTAAATTGTAGCTATGAAACCAAATTTTTCGGCTCCAAGTTCCTTTTGAGGTTTATGTAGTTTATGCACACTTCCATAAATGCTATTCTGCAGTGATGTACCCAACCTTGTCTGTATAGGTGCTGTGTTGGAAATTACTCCATAAAGCTTTGAACTCCTGGTTTAAGCCTGTTTTCCAGCTCGTGCAGTCAGATCACTAGTATGGATGCAACAGGTGAAACCATGGAAATATGATATTATTTTTTGGTGTGCTGTTTTGGAATTTATTTGGTGGTTGGTGTTTTGTTTATTTATAATAATAATGCCTGGTCACTGGAGTTGATGTTGGTAGCACCATTTACATTTAACCTGGGGCTGTGGTGCTTGTCTGAGCCCAGGGTAGGATTTTATGTTGTGTGGATTTTGAGTGTTCCAGTTCATCTCACATTCTTTTAGGGGAAACTTCATGCTACCTATCTGAAGCACCTAAGCCCTCAACCAGGACAATCGGATCTAAACTGGTGTTTTCCCCTTGGGATGTCTTAGATTTATACACACAGTGAAATCTTGATGTCCAGTTGATGGGGCTAACTCCAGTTTGAAGCAAAAGATTTGTACTGCCTATTGTGTAAGATGGGCTGACTTGCTCCCTCTGTGTTCAGGTACTTCCTAATGCTGACATAGCTTTTTGTTCTCCTGCTCTGGTTCTCTAAGCACCCCTGAGCACTGGCCAATAAATATGGCAGGTATGAGAAGGAAAGAAAGAGAATGCCTGTTCTGGCCCAAGATAAACTTAGAGGTTGATATAATTATTCTGCTTTACTGCTTTGTATTCCTAGCACTAGAGGTGCATGCCATAGCTTGATCACATGAAACAGGTTTGAGGGCTCAAATAAAGAGTGTTCTTTCTTAATGACTGGTTAGCAGGAGAGACTTCATCCTGGGGATCACTTTGTCCTCTTCTGGGACACACAAAGGTTGAGTGTTTTTTTGTGTGTATCTTTGATGCTGCTGGTTTGCTTTTTTCTCACCTGGGAATTCACATTTTTCTGCGAGACCTTTGGCAACTCAGTACCATTCCTGCCTGTGCACTGTAGCCCAGCTGCTCAAGAGCCTAGATAATATAAGCTTGTTATAACTGCTTTTGGTTAGCCAGTATTTTTCAGGTTGTGGAAAAATGTTGCCAACTTTGTGTTAGGAAGTTTGAAATATAAGAATCAGACTGGTATCCTCAGAAAAGCAAAAGAATAATTTTCATGTGTGAAGTAGGTAACTTCCTTTTATCTACTCAAAAATAAATGTACACAGGTGTTCTTTCTATGCTGAAATTTTTCTAAAGGGAGAATGGGAATATTTTGGGTGTGGGAGTTATTTTTACTTACCTTCTTTTTGTGGGTAGTAGGTCTGGAATCCTTAGCAGTATTCTGTACAGAATATCTTGTCTCTGAGACTAATATTAAATGTAATCATATTACAAGCATGTTTATAGCCTTTGGACAAAGGTAGTTGATCTGTTTTGAACATCAGCACTTCACCAAACATTTTAAATCAAGTAAAGATTCACATGTAAAATAAAATGAAGCCTTTTTAACATTTGACAAGAGCATTCATATTCCACTGTCCTTGTTTGTGTATTGAACACGTACAGTTTCAAGTGAAAAGAAATTCATTATTAAAGAAAATGTTCAAAGAAATTATAGAGTGTCTGAATTTGAAAGTTGACTTTGTTCAGTATATGTTATGACTTTGAACTTTCTTTGCACTTTAAATGCATTACTTTTAGCATATTGACAACAAATTAACTTCCATTAGTCACATTGAAATTTATGTACAAGTGCTAAGACTGGCAAGGACAAATACATAGTTGTGCTTATGTAGCACTATTTAAATTCAGTAGGGCAGACTAGATATCTCCACACCAAAAACCATAGAGAGAGAACCTCTCTAGTTTGAATTATCATGGATAAACAGCATCTGAACATGAGCTGATAACATTAGCACAGCGTTACACTGTACTTTGTAAAATTTCCCGTTTTTTGGTCCCTGCTGGCTCAGGCATGTTGATGTTGTGTATAATTTAGTGAAGAACTTTCCAGCATGGGGTTTGTTTCAGGAGTGAAATCGTGACCTTTGTTACAGTGAGATCTGTTTTGGTTTTTTTGTGTGTATGCCATTCCAAATGCTTCCTATAATTACAGCTTTGAGAATGAATGCTGTGGCAGTTGTGTGTTTGAATTGGTTTTGGCTTTTCTTGCTATAAAATGCTATATTTAAAGAGCTTTGTGTTGTCATGCCTTGGCTTTGGTGAAAATGAAAACAAGCAGTTCACAGTACTGTTTTGGAGGATTTTTCTCCTTTTTTTTGGTGCAATACCTCTCTCCCTTCTAGGACAACAGCGCAAAACCCAGTTGCTGGCTGCCAGTACAAATGGTAGTTCTCTGGCTTGTTTTTGTTTACAGATAAGGTGATGGTCATCAACTACCAAAACACTGTGATCCCTGTGGGTATTGCTCTTCTCTTTGGATCAATGCTTATTTATTAATTGGTAAAGTGTTGTCTCTATCTTGTCCTTTTTCAAATGCTTGTGTTTGTTCTCTGTGTAGATGCCGCTCAACCTCACTAATGCAGTTGCCACAGCAAGACAGCTTTTGGCCTACACAGTTGAAGCAGCAAATTTTTCTGATAAAATGGATGTTATTTTTGTGGCTGAAATGATAGAGAAATTTGGAAGATTTGCTGAAAAATATAAAGAGGTAACTGGATAATTTGCCATCACTTTAAAAATATTCAAGGTGTTTGTCCTTAAGTATTTTGAGCAGTGAAATCTTCCCGACATTAGATGCAGGCACTGAGTTAGTGGATTGTCAGATTCTATTCCATGTTTTTGTTTGTTTAGTAGGTCCCTGAAGTTGCTGACCCATGGTCACAGACTTTGCATTCGCGCTGAGATGATCCAGCATTCACTGGACCTGTAATGTGAGTAACACCTCTGGTCAGCACTGGAGCAGGGAGATAGGTACAGTAAGTCTGTTTTTATTTAATATGGAGTGGGTCACACAGGTTTTCATTGTTATGTTCTTACCTAAAAACACAAATAATGAAAGCCTCAGAGATCCTCTCAATAATGAATAAAACAAGACTTATCTTCTCCCCTTCCACCATGATAGACTGTCTTTATTCAATATTGAGCCATATCTCTAAGGTTTTCAGTACTCCTCTGTCTTGCAGGATATAACATAAGACATTAAAACAAAATCTTAGAGAGAGCTCATTGTTGGGGAGAAAAATGCAAGTAGTTGAATTGTCCCACCAGTGGGTAGAAACTCTCTGTTTCACTGCTGAACAGAGGTTATATTGATCTCACTGTACAGTGCATGTTGGGAAGTTGAAGACCACAATGCCTCGAGTTTAAACTCGTGCAAAAAAAAATAAATAAAGCCAAATTTTCCCTGTCCACCCCTCAGCAAACCATAAATGCTGGTTCTACGTCCTTTGCAGAACTCCTTAGAGGATTTTCATCTTAGACAATGGGGTTTTTTTCTCAATGGATTTGTTTCTAAGCCAGCCTCTGATTTGCTGGTATATTTAAGGAACATGAGTACAATTTCATGTAGAAATTTTAGTAGCTATTAATAAGGCTTGATTTCTTATCAAGTTATTACTCTACAAGCTTGTTCTTAATGCTGTTATTCATATTCATTCACACTATCTTCTTATTCATTCCCTAGTTTGTACTAAAGTGGCTATTCTGAAAGATTAGTACAATAAATAAACAGGTTCATTTAATAGCTCTTTCATATCAGAATCAATGAAACAAATGTTCAGAAAGTTCTTAGAAGACTATCTTAAGTTAGAATACAGCTGGAAAAATTTGTTCATACTTCAATAAGTAGAAGAATCATGTGTAATATATTTTATAAATATGAGGCAGCGTGAACTCTGCAAGTTGAGAATATTAACACTGCTGGTTTATTCTAAAATCACCATTTGTTGATGTGTGATACTTGTTACCATTTCTCAAGTAGTAATAAGTCATGCTAAGCACTTTCAATTAATTTGACTTTGTTGTTGAAGATTTAATGAAATTACTACAGCCTGCAAATGCTACTTAAGGTTCTGTGTTAATTAAGAATTTTTTCTGATTGTAACTTCTCTTCCTAAGAGAGCCAGTTCTCAAAATAATACTTTTATATTCCAATTGGTGGCTTTATATTTAAAGATTTTAAAAAATTGTTGTGTTCTCTCCTTATTAGTTTTACTCTGAAAAAAAAATTGAGAAGCCTGCATAGTAAGGGAGATACTATACTTCCTCACCCTTCTGTCTCACCTACCCCTTCTCTCTTCAAGCAGAAAATTCCAGTCCCTAAATTTAGGCACTGTGAATTACGTTTTGATCAATTCAACTAAAAATTATACTCACCTATACTTTTGGTCCAGTACTTGTCACTGCTCCTTAAAGGTTGTGAAAATCTGGTGTAGGTCAATATTGTCAATGTAGGTACTCATTATTTTTGGTAGAGTGGCCTAAATAAATAAGTTCCCTTTATAGTTTGTATTTGTTTTTCATACAGAAGGCAGGGTGAGGATTGTGAACTTAAAACAATGTAATTGATGGTTTGAAAGCAGCACTGGTACTTGTGGGTATTTGCGGTCTCTCTCATGTGAACCTGTGACCTTAAACAGGTCATGCAAATTTGAAGTCAAACAAGAAAGCAACAATAAAAAAGTTTGACTTGCTAAAAGGAAGCAAAGCAGAAGGGTTGTATGGTAATTTTTGCCTTTTACTCTTTTCCTATTCTATCATACATGAAAACTGTATTATAGTTGATTTATTGTTTTAGTTTCCAAGTTGATTGTAAATAGTCCTCTTAAGCAATTAGTACAGTAGAAAGTGGAGTATTGCACCCTTTCCTTTTAATAAAATATTTATCATGGGTTTTTTCCTAAGTACAATATAAACAGACACATCCTATTGGCATGACATTGATCTTCAGTGGGAGTAAATGTCCGAGTCAAAGTATTGCAATATCTCATTGTGATGAGGTGATTGAAATAGGAGCAACCATTTTCCTTGTGCTTTTTGTGCTGCCAACTCACTTTGTATTTTCTGATAAAATACCTGCCTAATGCTTTCATACCTATAAAAGAGTCTTACTTCTCTTCCATGTTAGCTTGGTGACGTCATGGTGGACATAGCAAGTAACATTATGTTGGCTGATGAACGGGTTCTGTGGATGGCACAAAGGGAAGCCAAGGCTTGCACCAGAATTGTACAGTGTCTACAGAAAATTGCTATGTATCGGCTTGCAAATGGAGCTCAAGTTTATTCTACTGTAAGCATGAGTTTATTTATTTTTTAGAAGAGGTTTTGCTTGCTCTTTAATTGGAATAGCTTTTTATTTTTCTCAATAGATGCTGGCATTATCTGAAATGCCTACTATTTCTGAAGGGAGTAGAGCAATACACCGAAAAGATTTATACCTGCCAGATAAACCAAGATGGTTTTCTGGATGTGTTTCTCTGTGAAGGCAGAGAATCCCTTTAAGATTATTTATTATCCTGTCTGTGGTGTGTAAAATCATTTCATGTTTGATTTTTCTTGTCACAGTATTCTCCAAATATTGCTCTTGAGGCCTATGTAATAAAGGCTGCTGGTTTCGCTGGTATGACTTGCACTGTATTTCAAAAAGTGGCCACATCAGACCGTGCGGGACTCAGTGATTATGGGAGGAGAGACCCAGATGGAAATCTAGATAAACAATTAAGCTTTAAGTGCAACGTTTCAAATACACTGTCAAGCCTGGCTTTAAAGGTTGGAGGCTCTTTTTTTCCCTACTGACTTTTTAATAATATATATAAATAATTTGGTGAGCAAGTTTATTGTTTTAATTTCTAGGGTTAAATTAGCATTTTTGTGTAATCTGAAATTACTGTAAATGAATTAAAGGGATAAAGGATAATAAAGCTTGATTATAAAACAGTTGTTTTAATGGACACAACTTTTAATAAGTAGGTGTGGTTTTCTTCACTGCAACTTCATAAGTTGAGAGATACTTTCAAACTTTTTCATAACTACGGAAATTGAGATGCTTCCTAGTTTGTAATAATATATCTTTGTTTTTCTGCATTTTGCAACTTCATTACTTATTGAATCAGATATTAGCAATCTCCTTAAAAATGTGAAATATTCTGCTCAGAGTAATACTGTAATTAAGCATGAAATAGAAGATGGACCTGAGAGGTTAATTCTGTGCGTGCATGTGCATATACACACAGGTGCATACACATACATATTACGTCTCTATGTGTCTGTGTATAAAATGGAAACACTTCCTCATATTCCATAAAAGTATTTTTTCAGTTATATTTCCCAACTTACCAGTTTATTTTTAGCGCTTAATTTGGTTGAATGTCACTGTACATTACAATTTATACTTTTGTAATAATATGAAATTTATATGCATGCTTCTCACTCTAGTACTACTTATATACAAGTAAAACCACCCTGCTTTACACAGTGTTTTCTTTTGAATGGTACTAGTGCAAAATTGCAGCATTTCTCTCTGCCTGTGTTGGTTGCTGCTTCTGGTTGCTAATAGTCTAATCTGGAGAAACTCTTGTAATACTTTCCTGATACCAACTTTAACTTTACTCTCTGTAACAAGTAAGATAACTGCAGAATCTTAAGGGTTTTTTTCTTCTAAAAATATTTTAACACTTTTGTAACCTGATTAAGCTTTTTTATCCTGGATTACTTGGAAACACTAGGTTTCAAATGGGTTGGTCATGATACATAGTCTGCTAAATGCATTCATTTCTGACTCTGTACATATAGAGGAGTTGCTAGTTTAATCTCTGTAAAGAACATAATTTTGTCTTTGGAATTATAAAAATCTGTTTGTTTCTAGAACACAGTTGTAGAGGCCTCTATCCAGTTGCCAGCTTCCCTTTTCACCCAAAAACAAAAAAGAGAAATCAGGCCAGCAGATGAATCTGTCTACAAGCTTCAGCTTATTGCATTTCGCAATGGAAGGCTTTTCCCAGCAACAGGAAATTCAACAAATCTGGCTGACGATGGGAAACGTCGTACAGTTGTAACTCCAGTTATTCTTACCAAGATAGGTTTGTTCTTATTACTTTTTCACGATCTTTAGTAAACAGTTTTGACTCCCTTGTTTTGATTAGTGTGTATCCAGTAGAAGGTTTTAGCATCTAATGTGTTACACGATGAGAAATTTATGTGCAAATACATTTCCTTTGTAACAGATGGATTAAATCTAGCCAGTCACCATGTTCAAATACATTTCCTTTGTAACAGATGGATTAAATCTAGCCAGTCACCATGTTCCTATCAATGTGACGCTACGGCGGATTGCACACGGAGCAGATGCTGTTGCAGCTCAGTGGGACTTCGATCTCCTGAATGGACAGGGGGGATGGAAATCTGATGGTTGTCGCATCCTTCTGTCTGATGAAAATATCACAACCATTCAGTGCTACTCCCTCAGCAACTATGCTGTTTTAATGGTATGACACTTATGAATTTAGTTTCTTTCTGGAACTTAAAAATGTTTCAAAATACAACTCTGTTTGGTTTTTTTCTGGTGTTAAGGAAAACAAGCATTCCCACACTCCATTTCACATACATACATACAGACATAATAAATACATCTATAGTTTTTGCTTTTGTTGATGTAAATGTTGAGGTAAGATGTAACTGGAAATCTATCAAGGTGTAATTAATTGCGTAATAAATAATGAATAAACAACTGGATATACTAGGAAAAAAAGTGTTTTCATATGCAAAGTACTATATTATAGGAAGACATTTTAATGAGTTACTTAATCAAATTAGTTTTTATGAACTTTAGTCTAAAAATGACAGGTTATCTTCAACTGTTACTGCTTTTTATTTTAAACTATCTGGTCAGTTAACCAGGAGTGTTTTCCTAGGTATTTTTTCCTATCATCCATAACCAAAGATAGCTATTTCATTCCAAATTAACAATTAATTCACTAGTATATAGGTATATTACCAGAATACATCAGTGGAAATGGAAAAAAAGGTCAAACATTTAGTAACTATGAAAAACATTTTTGACAAACTGCTGAAAAATAGTATCTAAAATCTAGTCTAAGCATATTGATACCAATAAAATGGTTAACCACCTCTGAATTATGGTGATAAAAGAGACACTTTATTTTAGTGCTCCTCAGTTGTGAAGCCGATTTTCTTCTTTGTCTGTTCTCAGAAGTCTTAATTTCACAATCTGACCTGGGAAACTTCCCTTTTTATAGATGGTGGCTGCTACCCTACTCATCAGTAATCCCTACAGATGCTAAATTATAAAATGTGATACATTAATAGGGTGGACTGGCAGTAAGCTGAGCAATATATTGCAAGGTTTAGGAAATACTGTTAAATTTAAATTTGGTATGGGTTTTGTGGCAGTTAATGTGTTCTGTGTGGAATTAAGTATATATTTTTATGTAATCATACATGGAAGAAAGCAGACTCCTTTATGATGATTAGTGGATTAGAAGTTGATAATTTTCTTTAGCAACTCAGATTTTCAAAAATCTTTCTCTCAAGAGAATTAAATGGTAATTACCAAGCTAAACTTATATAAAATTAATTTACATGCCAAGCTTTTTAAAAGTGCTCAAAGAGAGCAACTTTACACTTTACCTTTGAGGTACTGTTTTAAGTTACTTTAAACTTTAGCAATCCAGTAAACTTTGACAAGTAGTGTTCCTTTCTTTGATATTTTTAAAATACATAATCCTTTCTTAAAATTCAACAGCATTTTTAAAAACAGAATTAAACTTCATTTGTATGTATAATATGCATGTAAAGAGAGATCATGCTTTAAATTCACATTTCTGTCACCTGGAGGAAGAAAAATGAAAAGCATGTTCAATCTACTTCTATAAAGACTATTTCTGAATTAATGCATGGTAAGATTGTATAAATATCCTCTTTTGAATTATAGAGGAAACTTGATAATCAAGTCAAGTTAGAGAATGGGGTAGTTTTCTTCCTTTATGTCAGTAGCTCTTGTTGTATACTTGCTCAAAACTGGTGTTCCTTAAATATTTAGCCACTCTCCAAAATGTTCGGCTGTAGACACTAACAGAGAGGAAGGGATAGGTGGAGCAGCATAGAATAACACTCATCTGACACATGTCCTTTGTGCCTGGATAAGACGTTGCAGAAACTCTGGACGTCTAAGTGCTGCTAAAAAGCTCTTCATAATGACTAACCATACATTAACCAGGAAAGCCATAATAGCCTATTTCATTTCTAGCCTCCCATCATGTTGTGAAAGTCTGGGTTTGGGTCATGGGCTCAGAGGAAGTTCTGGGTTCAGTTTTAGAAGTTTGCTCTTTAATCCAGCAATTGTCATTAACATCAAATACATGAAACAGCAGTGGTAGGAGGGACCTGAACATGGTGGTTCATCATTCTGGCTGGATGGTGAATGACTTAACCAGAGCTATTCCACTCTGTTTTAATCTACTTTACTTTACTACGTATATGTGTAGAAGAAAGGAATTTTTAGTGTACTGACCCTCTTCATACATTTCAGAACATAAGGGCCTCTGATAAGGAGACACATCACTTGAGTGCCTGGTTTTCTGATCTAGTGATTTAGGCAGATGCAGTTATAAAACTTTGTATTTATTTGGAGATTATCTTCACTGTTTAGTAATAGAAGAGATAAGCAGAAGGCTTATCTGAAAACACATTATTACAGGCTGAACAGAGGGAAAAAGCCAGCAACAGTGGTTGAAATGAAACAAGAGTTCTGCTCATTAACTATAAATTCCTCATTATTCTTAATGTCATCTCTGCTGTTACTGTACTGTCAGTCTTTTTTACTTAATAAATATTTAGGATCATTTTAGCTCAGAAATATTATTAGCTCCCATTACTCTTTTTACTAGGTCTGATGAAAAATGTCAGTGCAATGGATAAAGAATTCCATTGATTTATTCCATTGTTTATTGGGTGAAGGCCTTGGCTATCTAGGCAAGGCATATACTGAGTTTCCTCAGATGTTTTAGAAGATTATTGTGAATTTTGCAATTTTGTAGCTTTCATTTTTGAAATTCTCACCAATGCGTACATGAGATCTTGTTACCTGACACCAGTCTGGAAGCAGCAAGCATAATCATCCTATGGTTTCTGTCGCCTGGTACTCATGGGCCAGGTGTGTCAAAACATTTGCTCAATGCTTGTAACAGCAGTGAGTTCTCAGGTATCCTCAGCAGCGTAGCAACCAGGCCATGGGTAGTGCTGAAATCAGATGACACTGGCTGCCTGAGGCATAAATTCTTATGATCCTTTTCCAGGTGCCAAAGAAAACCAAATAGATAAGAATCAAACTGACAACCTGATTAAATTAGTTTGAAATGAGGTTGTAGAAGTAGTTAGGAATAATGAATTTATATTCTGATGACAGAACAATTGAAGGTATGGTGAAGAGACTGTTGACTCTAATTTAATTGTAAGCCTCAATTCAAAAAACTCTCCCTGTTCATGAAAACAAATTACTGATCTTAAGCTTAAAAATATCACTGCTTTTTCTCAAAACAGACTGAAACTTCCTCCTAATCTTTTATTGTTCTTTCTTAATGCTAAGATTTTCTCCTCCTCCTAAGGACACTTTTGAACTTCACCAACTCTAGAAGTTTGAGTAACTCACTCAGAATTATAGGGGAGAGGCTTTTCTTATCCTGTCTATTCAAAAAAATTACTTTAAATATATTTTTTTCACTAAACATAGTTAAGTAAATTTACTGTATCTTGTGCTGGGGACTACAGTTTCTTTTGAGTTGTCATGTCATGTCTGTGTCCCATCCCCTCTCCTGAAACTCTAGTAATTGCTTCCAAACAGAATTATTTCTTCTTTTGAGTAAATGAAAATATCATTCTAAGGTGGATTCAGAAAATTTAATTGGTGCTATAGAGCTGTTGAATTCTCTAGAGTTATCAATTATCTATTCTGTCAAACAGTAATCATAGAATAACAGTCTGGTAGGAACATCTGGTGCCATTTGGTCCAGTTAACGTGCTCAAAGTTTAATTGCCTTTAAAGTCAAATCTTACTGCTCCAGGTCATATTCAGTCAAGCTTTGAGTATCTCCAGGGACACAGTCTCTCTGGGCAGTATGTGACCACTGCAGAATTTTTCTCCTGTATCTATTCAAAATTTGCTGTGTTGCTGATACTGTCAGTTTCCTTTCAATAGTGGATGGTTCCTCTCCAGGAAGAGTTTGAAAGAAGACTTGGTCTTCTTTATACCATCCCAGTAGGCATTCTATGATAATAATGCCTTTTCTTCTTAAAGAGAAGACATCTTCATCCTCAGACACTGAATGCTTCAGCCTGCTAATCATCCTGGTGATGATTAGCATTTTTTTAGACTTGCTCCATCCAGTATGTCAGTGTCTTTTTTATGCTGGGGAGCCTCAATTTGTGAGTTCTGCAGAGTGGGCTTTCAGTGCTCAGCAGAAGGGAAGGATCAGCTCACCCACTTGCTGTATCAGTGCTCACACAGCAAAGCGTGGCCTTGGGCTACAGGTGACATTGCTGACTTGCGGTCGGCTTTTGTCTACCACTAACTCAGGTTCTTTTCTAATCGATCCAATGCCCAGCCTCCATTTTTATGTGCATGGGGCTATTCCATTCCAGATACAGGTTCTTTAACATTTTTCTTTCCTAAATTTCATTATGTTTTATCAGCCCATTTCTCTGTCTCACCAGCATCCCTCTGATTATCTTCCAATCTGTTAATCAGTCCCTTCCATCAATTATATCATTTACAGACTTGCCAAGGGCACTTTCTTTGATGTTCTTTGGGCTGTTAAAGAAGATAATCACAACTGAAACACAATTATTCCACATCTGTGCATATAGATATTTTAAGATGAAGAAAATGGTGTGTTTCTATAAGTTGCTGAAATTTCTCTGTCTTCAAGAATATACAAAGTTGAACTGTTCTATAAGAGTTGTGACTGCATTTACAAAAGTCAGACAGAATAGCAGACAATTGCAGAAGAAACCCAGAAATAACAAATAAATAACTGGAGAGTTGTTTCACGGCAGGTGGGAAGGGAAGGAAGAAATTTCATCTAGAAGGTGTCCATTATTTCTTGTGTTCCCTTTGTCATTCCCCAGCCCTCAAAAAAATAGATACAGTGGATTAATGTTTTTTTTTTTGGTCAGGACTTGACTGGAGCTGAATTATATACACAGCCAGCTGATCTTCTGCATCCAGTAATTTATGCCACTGCCATGGTTTTGCTGATGTGCCTGTTGATGATCATGGTCAGTTACATATACCATCACAGGTAGGAATCAAAATATCCAGACTAAAAAAATTAGTTTGATCATGCTTAGGACTACCTTTTCTATTTTGTTAAAGCTTGATATAGTAATATGCTTTCAGTGTTTTTTCCCTATAAAATTTGTTGATGTGAACTAACAATTATGCAAGTAACTATTTTATCTTTCTTAAGTATGATAATTTAGCTGTCATAACCATGTCTCTTCTTTAATTCTTCATTTTGCTTCATGATGAAAGAAGAGGCCATTCAAGAATAATGATAGAATTTAACAAACTATTCCACCTTTTACGTTTCTGTTATGTGAAGGCTTTAATCTTAAAATTTTTAAGTCAGCCCCCAAATAGATATATAAAGCTGGTAATAGGTGGGTGTTTTAATTTCTTGTGATAAAGTCCAGAGATTGTATTTGATTATAAAGTATGTGGTAGTCAAACAATCATTAACAGGAAATATATGTCATTTATCACAAGAGTATCTTGCTAGTTTATGAAAACAGTAATGTAGCTGTGTTTTATATTGTCTAATTTGTTTCTTTTAACAGTGTGATCAGGATCAGTGTTAAAAGCTGGCATATGTTAGTTAACTTGAGCTTTCATATTTTCCTGACATGTGTGGTGTTTATTGGAGGCATAACTCAGACCAGGAATGCCAGTATTTGCCAAGCGGTAAGTAAAACTTAGTTACTGGTTTTGTAGTTCTATATATGAATATTCCCCCCTTGCCTCCTACAGAACTGTAATGCTGTAAAGGCATTCATCAAAATATAAATTTTAGACAAAAAAATTAATGTTTTGCTTTTAAGTCACCTAGTCCAACACCCGTGCAATGAAGACAGACATCTTCAACTAGATCAGATTGCTCAGAGCCCTGTCCAACCTGACCTGCAATATTTCCAGAGATGGGGCATCTAATACCTCTCTGGGAAACTCTGTGCCTGTGTTTTGCCACCCTCATTGTAAAAAACTACCTTTCTTACAGCTAATATGAATCAAAAATCTTTCACTTTAAAGTCATTACTCCTGTCAGTACACGCCCTTGTAAAATGTGCAACAAATTCTTTTTTCCCCAAAATGCTACCACAGAAACTAAGTTTCATTGGTTATTTGTGGTTTTGAGACTTACTTACTATGAAATTATTTTATAGGCTTGTATAGGCCTTTACAGATCATGTGAAATTTGATTTTCACAGGTATTAAAATACCTATTTCCAATTGCTCAGTATAATATAACCAAAGGGGAGGGGAGGGAAGTGTTTCGAGCCCCCATGCTTTATTGAGGCTCCTTTTTTTTAATGATTTTCCCTTCTAAGATTTGGCCATCTCAATTCAGATGCAGTGTTTCAGCATCACAGCAGTTGCTGCTTTCAAAAAATGTCAGTTTTAATTTTTTTTTAAATCCAGCAATTAAAAGAAATTTCAAGTCCTTCACCATAATATTCCATAATGCTTTTTGTTTGAATTTATTGGAGTTATTAGGTTGATGGTTCAAAGTGTTGCAATATAATATATCCCTGATCTTTCTCCTATGTGTGCACACACATACACAACCTTTTTTCTTACCTTCCTGGAGACAGAAATCCTCCAGAAGAAACCTTGTGATACAGATAGGCTGTTTGAGAGTTGTGTGTTTTGACTGGGGACTGGAACTGGCAAAACCCACTTGGAGTCAGCTTAATAGGAAATCAAGTGTTGCCCCTTCTAAGTGCATGTGCTGTCATGACAGTGTTGATTTGTGAATAAGGCAGCACAGGATAAGGAGATTCCACTGTGAAGCAGACTTTGCATTAATGTTTGAGTGGGTTAAACATCTAATGCACTTCCTTTATCTTTGCATTATGTTAAAATTGCTGATGAGTGTTGGCTGTCTGTATTTTGCCATCCTTTCCATACTTTTCACAGTATCATGAGTTTGCTGTTGCCTTACTTCTTTCGATTTGAATAATATCTGTAACACAGGACATTTTAAACTAAGTCTTTCATAAAATAGTTTTCCAAAGTGTATGATTGATATGTACACTTCTGAAATTGTTTTCCCCCTGTTACTAAGTTTTCCATGCATGGGTTTCCTTGCATTTTTTTTGTTGATGTTTTAAGCTATAATGATGTGACACTTAGAGTGTTCGTATAAAATAAGACCCTTTTTTTCCTCTTGAATTGAGGTTTTGAAAATTTCAGCTTTATGGAGAGTTGTGAGTTTAATGGTTACTGTATTAACTTAATAGAAAGGAAATATTTGGGGATTAATTCTTTTTTTTGTTGTCTATTTTTGTTTTAAGGTTGGGATAATTCTCCATTATTCCACTCTTGCAACAGTACTGTGGCTGGGAGTGACGTCTCGTAATATTTACAAGCAGGTAACTAAAAAAGCAAAAAGGTGTCAGGATCCTGATGAACCACCTCCTCCACCCAGGCCCATGCTGAGGTGAGTTTGTTTCAGTGCCTCCTTATTTCCCAGGTTGCTACATTTATATTCTGACCAGAAAATGTACCAAATCACTCCCCTTGTATTTTCTCCAAGTCTTTAAAGTTCCTTTCAGATTTTATTCCTCAGTGTTATGTTAAGGTGGATGAGCTGAAAGACTATTGGTCTTAGTGTATTACAGAATCAGCTGGGTTGCTGATTTGTAAATTAAAAATTTGGTAGTGTTTTAGGATCACCACTGAAGGCTTGATCAGGACTTTAGATTGCAACACAACCCATTAAATTGTCAGAAGAAGGACTATGAAGAACTGTTAACACAAGTAACAAACACTGCAATTTAAGTAAATAAAGTTAAATATATTTTCCAAGATTGTCTACGAATTATTTGAAAAATAGAGGTGTCACTCTTTATCCAATTAAAATAGTTCTTTGTGAGGTGTTCCTCCTAGAATTTTCATTTCTGAAATCCAGAAATGAGACAAACTAATTATTTGTTAAATTCACATATGTGAAATGTTCTTACTAGAAAATACTGATGTACCCTGTTCATTCTGCCTTCTCAGCTTCTGGATTTTAATTAAAAACTGCTACACTGAAGTTCTCCACAAGGTGGCAGAAGTTGATTAAGTTTGATTAGTTGCACGCAAATATTTGAAGAGCTTGATTTTGAAAGTACAGAGATTGCAGAAAAACAGTAGTGCTTTTCTGATTATCTTCAAATAACATTTTCAGTACCGCATATGAGCATTTTTTATCCCTTTTTATTTATTACAACATTTCTGCTTTGGAAAATGTTGTAGTAAAATTACCAACCTCTGCACAGACATGAATATGCCATTTCAAGTGTGAACACCTCATCTCTGACACTGGCAGTAGCTCTGGAGACAAGTATCCAAGACAATAATGGAGCAAGCGTGCTTTGTATTTTTCAGACTTTGTCTCAATGTCCACCTACATGTGGATCAGGACATTTCCTCAGTCAGATAGATATATGATGTTTTTCTATGGAAAGCCCACAGAGGGAATTTTTTTTCCGTTGTCTTTTAAACTTAGTTTCAAAATAAAACTACCCATAATATAGTACCATAGTGTAAAGTAGTACAAAGATTTATTTTGTCTGGCCAGTTTCTGATTACTGTATCAAGATAGAGAATAAACTAATGTCAGAATTTGATCTTTGTAGGATTCAGCAACTAAATAATAAATTCAGTGTATCTTGATTTCCAAGAAAGTCATAGACTTGTTGTTCCAAGACTGTTGTTTTGTGTCTCAAGTGCGACAAGAGTAATTTCTGGTGAATTATCAGAAATGCAGTGGAAGAGTCCAGACCCACCTTAATAGGTTTCTCCTGTTCATAAAAAACACTCCTCTGCATTTCATAGTACGAGTTTTTACTTTTGTGTTCTGATCTGAATTTGGACTGGATTTAGTATAAGCTGCAGGACTGAGTGATGTTAATTTGAATGATTATCAATAATTGTTGCTCTGCCACTAATGAATTTAATGTGAATTCACAGAAGTCAGAATGAAAAGTGAGATATTCCAGCAACGTAGGCCCTTTTTATTCTTGAAAGTGTACAGTTTTCATTAATGCCACTACAGGGAAGCAGGAAGTATATACTATAAAATTACAGAGTCCATTAAAAAAAAAAAATCAAGTAGCAGTGTATATAATATTAGGTAAGTTGATCTCTGGAACGCAGGACATACCACTTAGTATTTTCATTCTAAGTTTCTTTATTCTTTTCCAGGAGTTTACAACTTCGGACTGAGAGCTTTTGCTTCTCCCTTCTAACACTGTATACTTTTCTTCAGTGTCTGTGAGTGGGAGGTGGAGTGAACAGCTTTGAGAGTGAGGCAGCTTACAGCAGAAGGATAAAACTGTAGTGAGGAAGACTTAGAAAACAACTGATACTGCCAAGGCCCAAACCTGATTTACCCTATTTAGTTTAGTAAAAAACTTGTGTGCTTCCCAATTCCTGGAAAGTTCTAATTTCAGAAGGAAGTTAGTGACTGAAAAAAATGCATTGCACTTAAGCAGCTGCTCATAAATTGATTTTATTTTTATAGGTTCTACCTTATTGGTGGAGGGATCCCTATCATAGTTTGTGGAATAACAGCTGCAGCAAACATCCGAAATTATGGCAGCAGACCTAATGCACCTTAGTAAGTAACCTATAAGTGAGAGCTCTGTCATAAGATTTCTTAGGCTTGCTTTTCTCTGAATACTTGTTGCAATTAATTCTGATTCTTCCAGGATATGTAGTGCAGACAAGATCATTTCAATGAATTGAAAAGGCATAAGTGACTTGTGTGAGATGCTAATTAATTCTCTGGTTTGTTTCTTTTGCAGTTGCTGGATGGCTTGGGAACCTAGCTTAGGAGCATTTTATGGACCTGCTAGTTTTATAATTTTCATAAATTGTATGTATTTTCTCAGCATATTCATACAACTAAAGCGTCACCCTGAACGCAAATACGAACTCAAGGAACCCGTTGAGGAGCAGCAGCGTCTGGCCACCAACGAACACGGGGAACTGGCCCACCAGGATTCATTGTCAGTGTCCCTGGTGTCCACATCTGCTTTGGAGAATGAGCACAGTTTTCCAGCACAGCTTCTGGGAGTGGGCCTTACTTTAGTTTTGTATGTTACGCTGTGGATTTTTGGAGCTCTGTCCATCTCCCTGTACTATCCTATGGACCTGATCTTTAGCTGTTTTTTTGGGGTAACATGTTTAAGCCTCAGTTCCTTTCTTATGGTGCACCATTGCATTAACAGGGAAGATGTCAGGCATGCTTGGATAACAACTTGCTGCCCAGGAAGGAGTACATATTCAGTGCAAGTAAATGTGCCGCCCTCCAGTTCCAGCGGAACCAATGGAGAGGCCCCAAAATGCACCAACAGTAGTGCAGAATCCTCATGCACAAATAAAAGTGCCTCAAGCCTAAAAAATTCATCTCAAGGTTGTAAACTAACAAACTTACAAGCTGCAGCAGCTCAGTGCCACCCTACTTCTCTGCCGTTGAACACAGGTCCTCAACTTGATAACAGTCTGACTGAACATTCAGTAGATAACGATATCAAAATGCATGTAGCTCCATTAGAGGTACAGTTTCGGACAAATGGACACCCGAGCCGGCACCATAAGAACAGGAGCAAGGGCCATCGTGCCAGCAGGCTTGCAGTGCTGAGGGAATATGCTTACGACGTTCCCACGAGTGTGGAAGGAAGTGTGCAAAATGGTTTACCCAAAACTCGCCAGAGCAACAGTGAGGGGCACTCGAGGAGCCGAAGAGCCTATCTGGCCTACAGAGAACGTCAGTATAACCAGTCCCAACAAGACAGCAGTGATGCTTGCAGTACACTTCCAAAAACTAGCAGAAATACAGAGAAAACAATAGCTACCAACAACAAAAAAGATATTGTAAGGAAACCAATAGTGGCTGAACTTGACAACCAGCAAAAATCTTATGGCTTAAATTTAGCCATCCAGAATGGACCACTTAAAAGCAGTGGACAGGATGGATCTTTGCTCACTGCAGACAGTACTGGTAATATTAGAACTGGGTTATGGAAACACGAAACTACTGTGTAGCATTATAATTCTTTGTGGGATGAATCCATATAAACTGTGATTACACATTCCTTAAAGCTGTTAACACTTTTAAAGTCTGTTTACAAACTAGGTACTTTATGCAGGAAGGGAACAAAAATAATATGCCAAGCAAAAAAATTTTATGCATTATTACCTTTGCTTCTTACAAAGATGAACTCTTGCTTGGTATTTTGTGAAATGTTTTTGGAAGTGTCAGTCTTGAGAGATGCAGAACACAACTTTGTACATATTTTTTACCTGTAACCCTGCAGATGTGTCCACAACACATTTCAAATTTGTATTTAAATGTATAATAAATAGTATTTTCCCCAGCAGCTCAAAGTTGCACTTATTTGTCGAGTTTTTAAAATATTACTGCATTGAATGTCATATTGATTTTACTCTTTCATTATCTGAAACTTACGAGCCTCCATTATTAAAGAAAATACTGAAGTTTTAGTTTTCTACACTTAAATTGTTGACACCTCAGTGTAAACAAAATCATATTTTGTATCATCCTGCTGCTGTGACCAGTTTGAAATTGTAGTTGCAGAGTGGTGCTTGAGGTTGTCCCTGTTTCCAGCACTTATACCCATTTTGCTAGCTATGTGTAATAAATAGCAAAAAAATGCTAAAGATGTATAATCTAGTACTGATAGCACAACTCGGCCTTTAAGCAACAAATGGAATTGGATTGTATATGCTTGGTTAGTTGGTTACCCAGTTCAGACTTGGCCACTTTTGGCTGTTTTAGTTAAGTGTATCTGAGTTGTATTGTATTGTATTGTATACAATTGTATTGTCTGATAAACATGCTCCATTCTCAAATATTGTGTTAAATAATTTATAAACTCTTTCAGATATGTTTAATTGCTTGCCAGATTTACTGCAGCCTCCAGTAGTCCGTTTGATAGAGTGAACTAATCTTGGATGCATTGTACAAACTTCTGCAATAAGACAGTGTTGTTAGAGTTTGGGTTCTATTTTTACTTCTTGTGGGTAGTTACAATTTAAGAATTCTTTCTGGAACATTTAGACAAGTGTAGGACTCAGTTTTGATTGCTATTCTATTTTCTTGGTTTCAGGAGAGGTAGGTTTTAGCTTCTATCCAACGTTACAACTCCCATAAGGATAGACACTCAGAAAAAAGGAGCTTATGGATATTACTAAAGAAAAGAATTTTAACTAAATATACAAGTATATATCAAATATATTTGATATATTGCTAAGGTATCTACAAATATATTTGCTAAGGTATCTACACATCTTAGACAACTGACTGCTTTGTAATTGCTGTTTGTGGGTTGTTATTTGGTGCAGGAGAGTTCCTTTTGGTGGCAGAAATGCAGTTTTGGACCTAGAACTCAAAACCAGCAACTTGATCCTTTTCCATTCCAAAGGCTGCAAGTCATGAAAACTGAACTGCAGACAGTAAGGGCATATGCCAGGAGAACCAACCATCTCTTGAGAGGAATTTGTGTATTACTCAACAAGGAGCTTTTCATACATAGTCTGTAGCTGAAACTGAGATAATCTTACATTATTTAATCAGGTGTTAATACTGTGCTTTTTTTTATAGTAACAAATGTATGTACTCATGCAATAATTTAAGCCTACATTTTATCTTTAAAATTATAGTGCTGGAAAAATTTAATCCATATATAATATGGAAAAATGTTCAAACAGTCCAAATTATTTATTATCTGAACAAGGTATGGTAGGGACATAGGATCTATTCTAGTTATCCTTTAGAATCCACTTGCCCCCTTTTCATAGGTTTGCTCAGATCCAAACATCAGTTTGGTATTTCTTGAAATCCACCTTTAAAATTAATTCTATGTGTAACACTTGTGCATAGCTTGATAGTTTGCCCTGTTTTGATGAGATAAAAAATAAGCTTTTCTTATAGTACCTAATAAACTCTGCCTAGCGTTGGTACAGATGGGGTCATTAATGGAAAATATTTCTTAAATCATCACTGTAATAAACTCTGATAAACATGCCTGGTTTACTCACTGCTATATACATAGCTACATTTGCTTTCTGTCTAACTAGTGCTCTGGCTCAGATGAAAAATTAAGACACTGTTCTCTTACGTAGTCCTGACAAACACAATGATACTCTCATCTGCTGCATTTTTCATGAAGAAACTTAAATTGAAAGAATTTCTGTAACTGAAATGTGGAGGCGGGTTATTAGACTCTGTAAAAGGGGGGGATATTCAATATAGTATTTTATTAAGAAAGTTAGAAACAGTCTTCAGGCTTTTTCATAACTTCCTTCCTAATAATGTAAAGCAAGCTTATTTTCGAAATTGTAATTAAACTTCACATGAAAAACCACCTGAATCACTCCAATACAAAAAAAAACCAAAACAAAACCACAGAAAGTTCTTCTGTGGATCAATGAGAGAGTAGTTACAATCATTAATCAGTTATCCAAAGGAAAACAGATAACACAAAGTGGGGGCAGTGGCAGTTTGTGTTATCTACAAAAAAACTGAGAGACTAGAAGCACCAGTAATTAGGGCTGGTTTTCTCCATAACAAAAGTGAGTATATTTGTGCAGTCATAATAGTGGTAGAAACAGACTTCGAAAAGCAAGTGTCATAGGTATAGAGGAAAAGGGTATAAGCACACCCTGGTTTATGGCTAAAAAAGTTTTGGTGGCTTTATCATAGAATGTTAAGGGTTGGAAGGGACCTTAAAGATAATCTAGTTTCAACTACCCCTGCCCTGGGAAGGGACACCTCCCAGTAGACCAGGTTACTCAAGGCCATGTCCTACCTGGCCTTGAACACTGCCGGGGATGGAGCACCCACAACTTCCCTGCACAACCTGTTTCAGTATCTCACCACCCTTAGAGTAAAGAATTCCTTTCTAATATGTAACCTGAATTTCCCCTCTTCCAATTTGGGCCACTTACTCCTTGTCTTGTCACTATAATTCCTGATAAAGAGTCCCTCTCTGACTTGCCTCTTAAGTCCCTTCAGATACTGGAAGGTGCTATGAAGTCTACACAGAATCTTGTATCTTTCTGCCTCATGTTAAATTGTTAAATGCATGCTGTTGACTTGGCATCTGGTCTCATTTGCACCTGAATTTGGGCAGAGGCATCTCTTGTTAATTGGATCTCACCCATTGTCAGAACACCTTGAATGCTAATAATTTAAGCTTTGTGTAGGTTAAGAAATATTTCAGATGTTGGAAGTATCAATGATTTTTTATTAAGTTATTTCATTTTTACTTAATTCATGTTTTAACCACTTCAGTGTTAGCACTGTGCTGCTTGCTGTTGATGTCTTCTGTTGCTGCTTTTTCACATCCCTGAGCAAAGTGAAGGATCAATCAGTTTGTATTGTTTTTATTGGGTCACAGTATCCAGGTCTTAGAGAGATAATAGCATAGACATCTGTGAGAAGAGCTATTCTCCTTGGAGTTCCAGATTAACATATAAAACATGGAAAAAGTGTATAATTTAAACGAACACACTGAATTTTTAATCCCTGCTTTAAAAAAGGGGAACCTGTTGTGTTGTAGGAGTTTGGCTTTAGTTTAAATGAGGTTTATATACCTTTGCTTACCAGATTGGTTGAATATGGAAATTTGGGGAGATAGAGGAGGCAATTACATGGTGGTATCTACGAATGCAGATGTACAGTTTATTTTATATAGAAGAGTCAAGTTTTGAAAACTTAAATCAGTAACATTGTAAGTATGACAAGCCCTTCAGCATCACAGCTGAAACTTGTCTCCATGTAAGCAGGTAGGGAATGGCAGTCCTTAGCTAGAGGTGAGGAAAGCAGCCATCTGCCTGCTCCACTCACCTGGCTTCTTCTGAGAAGGCCTCACAGAGCTCACAGCAGCTTCTCTGCTGGCTGAGGTTGTGGCTCCATCATGCATTGTAGACAAAATATGGAACTGTGGAGGATGGCTCTAGAGAGCTGAAAGACAGAAAATAAAGCAGAAATGGGCTTGCTGACATTCTCAAAGCATGACTCACAGCCAGCTGGTTACATGTCTGATGTGGCTTGATCTTTAAAAAGCCAAACAACCTTTAATCACCTGTAATCCCAAAGTATACAATTTGAGTATACAAATTAAGTGCTTAGCTGAACATGGCATTTTCTCTGAAATCAGCATTTACTCAGTAGAACAGTACTTATAAATCTTATATTTTTTAAGCTTTGTAATGAAATAGATGAGGCAAGACTAAAGATATTAGTGAGATAAAACTGAGAAGAAATTTTTAGTTTCTATTTGATGAAGATTCTTAAAAATTTGCATTTGATACTTAATTGCTGCGTATAATAAGAGTTTGGTATACCCCTTTGAGTGGGACATCAGTGAATAGCCTCAAATCCAGTAATTGTGTGAATGAAAGAGAATGCTAAATGTTAGCATAGATTAATTTTTAGAACTTGATTTTAGAGTTTGTTTTAGATACATACTGTTCATAAAATTACTAAATACATAGTATTGTTTTTGTTCTTTCATATTAATGTTTTATCTTCTAAGCATAAATTTCAGCTTTCACCTAGAGGAGGAGAACTTCAGCTCACTTGGAAAGCCTTAAGGGCCTCCTGTATGAATCACCATGTAATTATTGATAGGATAAAACCTTTCTTATAATGCATACCTGACATTTTCACTTGATCCACTTAACATTCTATTTGCTGTCTATGATCATTTTGTTTCAGAATCAAATGTTCCTCCTTCAGCCTTTTTCCCAATCTGTTGCCAGCTACAAATTAACATAGTTTAATCTTCAGCTCTTATAGACTGAAGCTTTACTATTATAAATTTCAAGTAAAACTGTACTTGAGTTTAATCATGGCTTGTTAACTACAAGGCACGTAGTGTTTGCAGGGAAGATTTCAATATGAAGTAGAAGAGGATAGTTGAAAGGACACCTTTATTAAATATAGCTGCAGATGTAAAAATATCTTCTCAGGCCAGTACAGTCTCAAGATTTGATAAACAAAAATGGGTACAATCACTAGTACCTTTGCTCCTTCCATATATGGGTAATGAACAATCCAAAGGATTGCCCTAAAATGCTGCCATTTTGGAGTGACATACACAGCTGGCCAGTACCTCAGTCAAAAGATGACCTGGATGTGGACACATCCCTGATGATGACTTACGTTGTCCTGTCCTGTAAAGGCATCTGGTTATCCCATAACTGCAGCTTTAGCTGAACCTTGTGAACAACACAAACAAGCTTTGAAAAAAAGCCTCATATAGAGTTAAAACTGTTGTAGGTTTCTAGTTCCAAGGAATGCATCTTTCCATGTAAAATGCAGGCAGCTGCACAATGATAACAACATGTAGAGTAGGGTCGGCTGTTCCCTCCAGTCCATGGCCCAGCCTTCTTGTCATCTTCAACAGCCATCTTTTTATAAAACTGGTTTATACTTGTAGATTTTCCTCTTTTTTTTTTTTTTTTTAATATAAGTTAGCTGCCTGGAAAGTTTAATTCATTAAAGATACCAGCTCAACTGGTGTGATTCCTCTTGCCTGTTACATTTGCCACCTTACATTTAGTGTTCCTGGATTCAAGACCAGGAACAAAAGGCACTTTTAAGTCTTGTTTCTTAGTTTCATAAAGAACTCCTAAGTATCCTCATGTATAAAGGAATGCTTGGGGAACAAGAGCAAAATCTTAATACTGCTTAATAGGAAAAAATGTCTTCACTGTGGTAAAGATCAAAAGAAGCTACTTTGAGGTGCCCTAGGAGTACCTAATGTCTAGACATGGTAATAATGCTGGAGTTTAATTGCTGACATTTGACTGTTCTAATTCAGCATGTACCAGCCTCTTTCTGAAGCTTTTGTCTGCAAACATGCAAGGAGACCCAGGAGTGTTATGAAAAAATTACTTGGAATAAGGTTATGTGCCAGAAATACCACAGCACTTAATGGCCAAAGCCAGCCAAGGGATGATCTGTTTTCCCAAAACACCATGTTTTAGAACAATGTAATTAACACCATCCTAGGACTAGGGTAAAACTACTTCTTCCCTGCTGTCAAACAGCTTATGCACAAACTTAAATTTGCCCATTTGGAGGTTTTCTTCCCTTCCCCACCCCCATGAAGTTAACAGGTAACAGCTGTTAACTCAGCAAGGTGGTAGCTCAGCTTATCAAACACATATGTCATGTATCTTTCCTAACAGAAAATTTTCTGATTTCCCAATATACATCTTCTTGCCTAAAGATGTGTACCCTAATGAACAAAACCCAAGAAGCCCACCTGAAGTCATCTGCATACCCTTCCCCCTGGAATACTGGCTTTTGCTGCAAAGTGGATTTATGTAACTGGGAAACACTTTATAAAGCTTTATTCAGTACTATTGAAATTAAAGCATAGATGATGAATTTCTGCAAGGCTACAGTATTTCTTCTGTGAGACAACTGTTCACCTGTGTAAAGATGATGGGCTCTATGGCAGCATGATATCATTATGAGTCTGGACTAGAAATGTGAGAGATTGTCTGAAGGTGTTTCTAAAACCTGCTATATTATTCCTGTTAGTTTTCTTGGATGTTTCTGCTTTTTATCAATAACACCTTAGCCTTGTCTTCTTGAACAAATACTAAATAATCATTCTTAATGAACAGAAGAACACCTAGAGAAAATAAAATGTCCAACCCTTTTATTTCTAAAAGCACATGACAGAAATTCTAAATATATGTCTACTTGCCAAGATAACTTAAAATATGTTGTTTATATAGCTCTATGGGAAAACAAACAAACAAACAAAACCCTAACAAAAAAATCCTCCCAAACCCCCCCCCCCACAAATGTCCAAATGTCCTTAAGGAAATTGGTTTTTCTTTTCAAACCTTGCCTGCTGAAAAGATTAACGTTACTGTTACAGTGTACTTTCGCATAAGGGCAAGTTTTTTGATTTATTACAGATTAGATGTCCAGAACTACAGGGCTGTAGAGAATGCTTTTTAATGCTTACATCTTGCCTCCTGTGCTCTACCATTTCCGCTGCATATTCTGTACAGATGAAGTCAAAGTCAAGGGGCTGTCAGGCAGGTATTTTGAAGGGGAACTCCTGGTACCATGTGCCTTGTGATAATGAGGCTCCAGTTCCTTGTTTTACAGATGTACATTCTCAGTGCTCCAATGCCTCAAGCTAGCCATGATCAAATCCAGCCGTGGCAATCAGAGTTGCCTGCTAACCATAAGGTCTTGCTCACCCAGAATAGCATGCTAAAAGATTCAGCAGGATGAAAATTCATGCTCCTTTCCATGCAATGAGAGTAAGATGCAGAATACAGTATTCCATCCATCTCAGCTCTCCTGTGTTCCTCCAGAACCATAAGCTCCAGTGGCTTTGTACTTTCAAAGAATAAAGAATTGAAGCAAGAGTACTGGGAAATGTTTAGTTCTCTATGCACAGCTTTTGTTTTAAACAAAATATGCCATTACAAAAGAAAAAAGTTCAGTCTTTAATAATGCTAAGAGTCCCTTCTTCATTTCAAGGACAAAATTAAAGTTCATATGCTTCAAGTTACAAGTCGTGAGACATTTCCTTTTTTCAGGCTTAAATAATGCTTATGCTTTTCAGCAGCATTACAATCAAATCTATTTGATGGGGGGAAAGAAAAATTTCCTAGAACTGTGCAGTGCAAAAAAGAGCATGAAGCAAAGAAACATAAAAGGACAGATGAAGTTGGAATGGAAGAAAAATGTGTGAAATAAAATGTGGTTTATAGAAAGATTTTATATTTGTGATAGGGCTCTGTGGTTAATAGGACCAGACTCCACTGCTCATTGCTGCTTCTGCCTCCCAGTCCTCCCATGCCTAAGGGCCACACCTGAAGAAATAATTTCAAGGGCCAGGAAGATTTGAGAAGAAGGAATAGAGGAGAAAATCTACTAAGAAAAATTTATAAATATATTGTTATGTTGCTGGTGTCATGCCACTTGTATCAGTCACAGGCAAAGTAAATTATTGGAAACTCATCACAAACTTATGGACAGGACATAACAGTAATAAATAAATTATATGAAGTAACAATGTGAGTAATAACAGAATGGTAAGGAGGCAATGCAAGCCTGTCAGACAGTTTCAGTCATGGAGAGAGCATTGCCCTAGATTTCAACAGGGAGCAGCCTTTCAAAGTTGCCTGTAGTCACATTAAAATGGAAAAAGTTCCCAAATGTGAGCCCACTCAAGACCATCTCCAGAAATGAAAGTCTACTTCAATAATAGAGGTGGTAGAGAAAACAAAGAATGGAGTGCAGCTGTGATTAGAAACAGAAAAGGCAGAAAACTGACAGGTAATTCTGCATTCATAAATAAATGCTTTTATTAGTTTTACTTTTAATAGTGTGATTTCAAGTTAACTGTTTTCTGGTCCTTATATTGTTACTAGCTCTTCAAAATCCTTCACTATCCACCCCTGAAAACCTATTCTGAACCTGATGCAACAGAAAAAAAAAGTTAAAAAAACCTCAGTGACCCCTACCCAAACTCCCAAAGTCTTAGCTTTTGGGTTCTTACAGAAATCCTCTTAGAAAAACAACATACACATATTCCCAAATCAATAATTGTATTATGTTTTACGTAATCTATTCAATTACTTTGATGCTTTCACTGATCTCTTACGAAGCAAGTGAACAATAAACCCCAAATACCTAAAAGGTCTAGTTATGAATCCCAGACAGAAAACAGCCTTGCTTACCCAGACCCACCCAAGACAATAATTGCATTAAAAAACTTGATTTATGGTAATTGATATCTGTATCTTCCATGTGTATCTTCTCTTAAAAATTGAGCCAGAAAATTAAATAAAGCGATTCATAATCAATAAAAATCAGCATTCCCTAAAATGTATGAAAACACTGCAGTTAAAGCTGCGAGGAAAGAGACAACAGCTGGCCTTGGTATTAAAGCTTAACTTTGGTTCCAATGTTAATACCAGCAAAAAGCAGAATAACCCCTCATATGCTATTCTTGTATTATCAGATTAACAAAAATCAAAGATCTCCCTCGGAATTACAGTGTGCATAAACCTGTACTTTTGGTACGCTGCACCTGTATTAAGGAGGTATTCCAACATTCACTCTATCATGTGATAGAGTTTAATTAAAGAACCCCAGGCTCTAATGGCCACTCAGAAAAACATTTCGACTTATGATTAACTAGATTTCTATAGTGCGGCAGAAGTTAATGCCCAAAGTGATCTTTCTGAAGAGTTTATGTGCCAGTTTATTGTAAGCTGTAAATTGCTTCTGGAGATGAAAGACTTTCTTTTATGTTATTAACTGTAACATAATGACACTGTTTCTGAAATAATTTCTAAGCTAGGGACAGGGATATTCCAGTCTCAGTGAAACCCAGCACCCCTGCAGGAGTACAGTACTGAAATACTTACATTTCAATCTCAGAAGAGATGTAAGCATAACAAAACCCTTGTCATAAAATTCATGCCGTAACAAATTAGTTCTTCTGGGCTTTTCCTGGTCATTATTACTCAAGTGTAGCATTCTCTAAAACTCTGTCTAAAATGGTGAAATAGTCATAAAGGTATCAAGAAACACCAGGATATCAATATTTCCCTTAGACAATCCCAGCAAACAATGGAATTTAGCCTATATACACATATCTTGTATGAGCTAAAAGAGTAAATTTTAAGTTTTGCTTAGGAGTGTCCTATATCTTGAGTGTCCTGCCAATTTCATGGGATTATTTGCTGATGGAGGCACCAGCTGAGCCAAGTAATGCCATCTTGAAGCCTATGCAGTCAGTTACTGCAATTTTTACCACATAAACTTCTTTCAAGATGCAAGAAATATACTGTCAACTGATTTTAAGTCATCTAAAGCATTAAACCAGACATTTCAAGTATTCATCACAAGAATAATATCTAACAACTGTTTTGCAACAATTTCTCATTAATGCCAAAATTACATATATGTTACCCTGTATGTTACATGTATGCCATACCTTTCTCAGGCAAGTCATGACCAAGTTGTACATGTGATAGACTCCCATGTTCTCCAGGTCTGACAATAGTGGTGAAAACAGATTCAGGTGGCCTTAAAGACCACTGCAACTTAAGACAAAAAATAAGCAGTGAAGCACAGAGCTAATAAGAAAAATGAACCAGGCATCTATATCAAGGAAATGTTGCTGGTTTTATTGTTAGCTGAATAGAAGATTTATTTGGGCTAAGAATAAAAACCAGAAATTTGGATCCAGACTAACAAAAGCCTATATTTGTTGGTTTCAGAACTGAACCCAAATTCTCTAGGTAATTCTACTCAGTGTATAGTTTTTTGCTAATTTCTTAGGATTTGTTGCAAGTTGAAAGAGGGGTTGTGTGCATGCAAGTATGTGTGTGGGTGTGTGTACAAAATTTATCTGCTTCACCCTCTTTCAAATATCCCCTGAGAGTTAATTAAAGAATGTAAAATTTCCTATGGTTATTTTCAAATGATCCCAGATGATTTATGAGCTAATAAATTACTTCCACAATGATCATGGAGATCTTTTCTTCTGAATCAAAATGCACACTGTAAAATCCCATTTTGCATTCTTGTATTTTGATTTTTTTAAGAAATCAAGATATTATTTGCTGCTGTTGTTTTCTTCTTTGTTTATAAAATAAAATTTAATACACTGGCAGCTGTCCATTTTTTCACCCAGAAGATGGCTCTGAAGTCTATATTGCAAAGTATACATTTTGTATACTGCAGCATAAGATCCTTTCATGCGTGATACATTGCAGGCAGCTGAGCTAGAGGAACATGCAGCCAATATATAAATATTTCCTAGATCAGTTTTGTTTTGTCCCAGCAGCCTTACTGAAGAAACCACAGTCAGTGAATCTTTGCATGATGTGTGAGTAACGTGTGGCACGTGCAGCTATGTTCTTCCCAGAATCACTGCCTGAGCTTGTCTTACCCTCTCTGTAATGGGGTATGAAGAGGACTCCTCTCTCTCAAGTCAGCACTAATCCTTGAAAACACTGTAAAGCCTCATATTAATCTTGATGAGAGAAGGGCTGCCATCCAAAATTTAATTTGATGTTTGATTAAAATATTTTTATAACTCTCACCCACAAGCAATTACCAAAATGTAAATCCTATTATTTGGCTAAGCAAAAGGAACAATGAGGAGAGGAACAATGGCAAAACTGAATTCTCTCTATCTCCAGCCCATGCCCAAGAAGACAAAAATATGCTCAATCACTGTTGTCTCAAAGCAAATTGCCCTAAGAAAAGAGCTGGCACCAAGAAAGCTGAACCAAAATAGAAGGTGAGAGAATACATGAATTAAAGTAAAGCAGCAATAGTAATTTTTTTTTCTTAAATTTGTTGGTTACTTAATGGGTAAGGGTCTCATTTTAATTTTCATAACAACAATGGCAATTCTAGGATTTATTATCATTACAAAAATTGTTTTGAAATAAACTTGTGTGGTGAATTCATTCATTAGAACTGCTACAGGTTTATTTCCTGTTGCAGAAGTCAGGGTGGAAATGGTCTGCATTATAGATGTATATATGAATTTGTACCTCACATGCAATAATAATAAAAATAGTAATAATAATAATAGTAATTTTGCATCTAGGCTAATGATGAGGCTATTCTCCAAGAAAATTAGTATCAATCTCTGTTTGAAAAAGGAGTTCTAAGAACTCACCACAGACAAGCTGACACACGACTCTAAACCCTCTGTTATCTGCAAGTCACATGGCAATGGATTATTGGTTGCCTGAGAGAGCTCAGCAGACAGACACAGAACCAGAGATGCCTTCAGTGATTTTCCCTCTTGTCACTGCACTGGGTGTGTTATAGGGCTGCCTCTTCCGGGCAGTTCGTGTCTGATTCAGAGTAACTCAAGATCTTCTTCCTGATGGCTTCTGTAGCACAGCCCTTGGTACTTTGTACTAGATGTATGACCCTCTAGCACCCTGGAGGCAGCACCAGAAATGAGAATTTGATATTTTTCTCACAGATCCTTAAAAACATTCTGTCCCTTTACTTTGCAACCTGGGTTATTAATACTTCTGTTTCTGAGGACTATTAAGGAAAACAGTTTCATTACAGGTAATTTATTTTTTCCTTGTTTCAAAACTCATCAAAGTCAGATTAATTTCAAATCCAGTCTCTGGAATGTTAGCCAAAAGTGTTCTTAGAAGGAATGTGAATTGCATATCAATTAAAATATGAAGATAGAGTTTGGTATGTGGTTTGTATTGCTCAAAGTCATCTTCATGACCCTTTCAAAACACTGTAAGGGTAACTATGAATCATATGACTAAATGCACAGAACAAACACTATTATTTTAAGCAGAATATTTTCTATCTCATACTTACACATGATTTTAACTACTTTGCTATAAAAATCTGGGTTTGCTTTATAAAGCCAGCTGGATATATAATCTCATCTTTTAATTAATGGAACATTAAGAAGTCTGGAAAATAAATGGAAACACATGTAATAGCATTGTTCCCATAAAACTGGACAAGTAATAAAAAATGGCAATAGCAAATAGTTTTATAGACTTTTTTTCAATGTCAAAAAAAAAAAAAGATACTTTTAAGAAAGGAGCAACCTGTAAATGATAACTTATGAAGAAGAAGAGTAGATCGGATAGGTTCTGTCCTCTAGAATTTGATTCAGACTCGCACAGCACTAAGGATAGCATTTTGAATATACAGCACGGGAGGTACTCTTATGGGGCACACCCACATCACAAAATGAGGCATGTGGGATATAGCGGTCAGACTTCTGAGGCAGTTTTAGCTACAATGGTATACACACATAATATGTTCTTGGCACTACTATTCAGAGATGCTGTCTGGGATGACAGCAACACAGCAGGACGACATCAAGCATGATGCTGGGCTTGAGCTGGCAAGTCCTGACTCTCAGCAAGCCCAAGCAGTGCGACCTCAGCACTGTTTTGCCAGGATTGACAGTACTCTACCCTACAGCAATGCCCCGTTCAGTGCCACACTCTTCTCCTTTGGCAGCCAGTTTTAAAGGCTGACTCTTACTAAAGACTGAGTTAATAAGTTTTGAAACAAACAAAAAGATTTCTAGATGATTTACTGAGCTATCTCAAATTAATGCAGCACTTCAAAATGGGTGACAAAAGATCAGCTGTACTAGGTTCAGAGAGGTTGCCAGGTCCCAGCAGGCACAAAAAAAGCACTTGAAGCCAGTGGAACCACAGAATTTCAGTTGTGGATATGGTAAAATGTCTCTGTCTTTCCACCTTTCCTGCTCAAGGTGCCTGACAAGCCTGGAGAAGAGCCATAATGCATCTAACTAAGCATGCTGCTTGTAATTAGAGGTGGCATCAGGGAAAGCACTCTCCCTTTCTGGGGATGTGGAAGATGTTTGAAGGAGATGACCTGTGGATGTTCTGTAGGCATTCATATTAGAGAAATTGCATCCAAAGCAATTTTTCACTTGAGAAAGATAAATTCAGTCTTCATACTCTCTCCCTATTAAACACCTCTTACAATTTTTTATATCATAAACCTCCCTTCTTTCTCAGAAAAGCAGAAGGTAAAAAGATCCATTTGGGACACAATACTCTCAGATAAGTCTCTACCTTAACCTGTATCAGTACAGAACATTCTGACTTACTCTACTTAAAAAGGGGTGAACACAGATGAAATCAAACAACTTAGTGCAGATACTGAGGACAGACTATCATTCTAGATAAACCTAGAAACAACCTGAAACACTGTTCAGAACTTCCATATTGTTATTGGAACTACACTGTCCAATGAAACACAAAGTCTCTGAAGTATGTTTAAGCTTCGGTGTTGAGAGAACCACTTGTTTTTCAAGATTACAGCAAAACACTTACAGTATCCTACATTTGTTTTTTATGAACTGGCAAGTGTCCTTTGGGACTGCTGGGGCTGATTTGGGGGCAGTAGTGTAGAAGACATTGCAGACACGTGAAGCCACATCACCCGAGAGAAAAAATTCCATTCTACCCAATGTTAAACAAAACCTGAAAACAACCCCTCCCACAAATAACCTTAAAATTCCCCATTTACCAATTGTGCCAGACAATGTTTCTGTATAGTCCAGTGGGATTGGAACCATTTCCCTTTGTCTAATTTAAATGCATATGAAATCACAAGGAAGAAAAGATGGCCACAGCAAAGGTGTCACAGTTACAACCACATGTCATAGTCAAGATGGACACAGTACTGTTTAGAGTGCTAAACTTTCCTCGCACAGCACCACACAGCCTTCTGACTCCTTCTTCCTTAGAGGACTAAGCCTACCCCAGACAGCCTCCTGGTTTTTTCTTCCTTCTGCACAACCAGCTAACTCCTCTCTGTCCCTCACCTGGCCACCTGACCCTGCTGGTCCTCCGTACAGCAGCTCACCTTCTCTGTCCCTCACAGGGCCACCCAACCCTTCCTCCTCACAGCACAGCCAGCAGACACTAACTGACCCTAGACCAGCCGACCCCCTCTTTTATACCACTCATCCTTGTTGGACACAGCTGTGGCTTGTTAAGGGTAGGACTGCTTCTGCTCTTTGTAATTAGTGTACCTGCTTACAGCACACACTAAGGTATTGGCAAGAAATGGAGAGAGGGAAAGGAATCACAAATTGTGACTTTAGTCAAAGAAGTTGGGCTGAGGCCCACTGAAGCAGAGTGCCACTGAGCTGACAGACATGAAACTGCAGAGCTGCAGAGAGTGGTCACAGAACCAAGTGACTGCTCTTGCTCTTCCACTGAGCCTCTAAACCAGGTCACAAGCATTTTCCTGGTTTGTCTCAGAGGATGTCAGCATTAAATTATTCTCTGCAATAATTTCAGCTTTGTTCTCACAGATATGGTGAAGTAAAATATTCTGTTCTCACATTCAGTGCATTTTTCCTCAGTCTTTTCCTAGACCTCATTTCAGTGTGTAGAGTTCTCAAAGTTTAAACTTTCAGGATATACTTCTAGACACAAAAGATTTTTCAGTACCAAAATATTTTTCTCACAATTTAAGCATTAGACATTCAGGCTTCTAAGCCAAATTCTGTCATGCAACTCACTTCAATGCTTCTCCTTAAGTCAATTTTGTTTAATTCAGACACTTGTCATGATGATGAACCACTGAGTAACAGTTAAATCTGCAGTCTCCAGATGTTATTTTCAGAAAAATGAAATAGAAACTATAATGTCAAAAATACAGAAAAAGATCTGGAATGAGTACTTGTTCTGTTCATTACTTTCACAAGACTCCTACACAATAAATTCTTGGCATGTGTGAAGAAGTCGTCTTTAGCATATGTCATTCAGTAGCCTTTAAGAATTGCCTGATAACCAGGAAGTGTGGAAATTGAAAGCTAATGCCATCTATTTTAACACAGGAAACTAACAGCCTGACTTGAAATGGGATTAACAGAAAGTGCCATGTCCAGAGGAATCAGAGAGGACCAGACCAGCTTCACTAGCCACAATTAATTGTTGAAGAAGAGAAACAGAGCAGTAACAGAGAACTACTGATCTCACCCCACATGAATCCTGCAGGAAGCAGGACGATGGCCTTCCACTGCCAATGCCTGCAGTGCAGGCAGCACAGAGAAATGGCCAATGGAAATCAATTACAAAAAAAACAAAACAACTGGAAGCTAATACCAAAGAGAAGTAGCAGCAGGCAGTTACAGTCTGCACTGGGGGGAACTTTGTGAGAGGCACCAGCACCTGACGCACCTCTTGGGGAGCTTGACTTTTCAGCATTTGAAATTTTTATATTCATCTGTTTCTAATATATTCAACAAGGACAACTTAGTGTTTGGGAAACTTGTACATTATTAATAAGAAACTAGTGATTATTTAAATTAAGTAATTGAGTAGGTTTGTGGAAACAGAGGAATGAGAGGAAAGGGGAATGTCACGAACCATGCTGATACACTTTGGTAAATGTGAATGATTACAATACTAAGTTTCCCTTTATAAAAAAAGCCCCATGCCATTTGTTTACATATTTGCAGACATTTAGAAACACAGGCTGAATAAAATCAGCCTAAGGGCTGTGGAGCACAAAAAGAAGAATTTAAATCACTAATGGATTAGTTAGACAGGACTATTTTTCTGCTCGGAGAAAAGATCTACTTTTTTTCCAGATGGCCATCTGACCTTTAAAAATTCCTCTTGATGAATTGCATAAAAGTATTTTAACTTAATCTCTGAAAAACAAGCTTGAGTCTCAATGCACTTTTTGCTATAAGTAATTATCTGAAATGAAGTGAACTGACAAAGGCTGTGTCCTGGTCCCTGCTCTTATAAACCTTTATGCTGAGTATTTATTTACTCAATCAATTTCATTTTCTTTGTGACTATGAGATAGTATGAGTCACTATCAATAATTCCTAAAGTTAATTCTGTTCAGAACATCTTTGTTCAGGCAAAGAATAAACTTGGTTGTTATAAACAAGGATATGCGTCCCAAAGGCCTTATAACCTCTGGTACTAAAAAGAATATGCAAGTTAAAATAAAATATTTTCTAATCAAATAGCCCAGAGTTATGCATGATAAAAGGGGTTTTTATTAATTTATAATAATATATATTTGTGCCAAAGTAAGTCCTCAAGTTATTAGGGAATCAGGAGGTTGCCATGTGACTGATCTGTTCTCTTAAGGTCACCAGCCCTTGCCCCCCTCCTCAGACTATGGTCTACCCTTGTAAATATCTGAGGGGTTTGGTACATGTATGGTCTCACTCCTTCTCCTGCTTTTCTGATCCTCTTCTTTCCAACTACTGCTTCAATAACAATATTGCAGTGTTTAAAAATTTCTGGAATTCCTTGCTGTTGTACAGTCCAAACGCATATAAATTAGTAGGTGCTTTTTTGTACTGGGATGTCAAATACTGTGTGTTCTCAGAGCATGCACAATATTTACAGAGCAGACACATTATACACAGAAAACAGTCCTGGCTGTTGTATTTTGGACTGAAGCAGCAAGGTCCTCTGTAACAGCAGAGTGTAAGAAATCAGGAATGCTGTGTTCAGTCCTTACCCGCAGCCTGAGGAGTGGCAGGAGAAAGCTTCTGTGCTCAGAGAGGGAGCCATCCCTCTCTGTGGCTGAAGAAAAAGAAACCCAAGATCAACCAAGCACAAGAAAGCAGAGGAGCAGATGCACAGGGGAGTACAACACAATTATAAGCACTTCTAAGTGCAATTCTGGGCAGAGGAGGAGACCTCCAGGGTTCTGCTGTGAGCTCTGCTTCTGGAACCTCTGCACAGGTCAGGTGAAACGTGGTCCTTAGTGGTGCTCTCCCCTGCTCCATGAGCATGCTCTGAGCAGCAAGAGCAGTGTCTCCAAGCTTCATCTTGCACATTCTGACACACACTGCCAGGTTGGGAATCCACAGTGACATAACAGAGGCAGATAATGCTCACACTTAAAGCCTGGCAGCACTGCTCAAGAGAAGGACAAGACTCTTTTCCCCACACAGACCTGGAAAATTAAACTCTGTCTCCCTACCAAGCAAAGCATCTGAGAAACTTCATTAAGAAATAACAAAAGAATACTCCCTTTTGCTGTCCTTTCCTTACCTCCATAACCCAGAAAGGTTTTGAGATAACCAAGTATTCACTTATTTCTAGGAGCAATTATTTCTAAGGACAGAGATCTCTCACAGGACATTCTATTGAGAACCTGAGCATCTCTATTCTGAGAAAGGAAGGGATTTCAGACATTGCTGTATTCATGTTTCCTGTCTTGAAAGCTCTAGAAGTTGTTTAGAAATAAAGGTAGATTTTATCTAAATAGTATGGACCTCTTTATTAGTTAATGGAGGAACAGATTGAACTGAAGAAGTCATTAAAGCAGCATTAGCCTGGTGCATAGCCCATTCTTACAATATTGTTAATGTTGGATTTTTGTTAGATGAATGCATTCACTCCTAGATAAATGAAGTATTTTATTGACTGGGTTATGTCTCTGATATTTAAAAAAAAAACAAAAAACAACTTGTCAGAGCTTTATTTTTCTTTGATTTTTCCCTTGCCAAGAATTCAGAATCAGTGTGCTAAGAGGAAAGCAATGTCCTACTTTGGAAGTTGGATGTAAACAAAAAAGTAATCAGATTTATCTGTCTTTCAAAGTATGTGCTGTATAATGAACATATTTGAAATTAAACCTATTATTGCTTCAGAAACAGAGATTTTTACATCCCCTTATTGTTCCAGGCACTACAGAGTACACAAGGCAAGCACATGTAATTGGTATAAATCAAACATCCTGAACTGCCTGGAGCCTAAATTGAGAAAACAGAAAACAAGACCAAAGACCTATAAAATGTTAATGTTTTTTGAACAGAATTCTGAATTTATATTTTATTCTTCAGTTTTAATTCCAAAACTTATTAAATCTTTCTTTCCTGCTGGCTGACTATTATTATCCCAGCTCTAAATACATATAATATGACTTAAGACTTGCTTTCCAAATTTGATGGTGTGTTCCTATGGGCTGAAATTTATCAAATTTTTATGTGTGTGGTATTTATAGAGAGATGTTAATACTAATGTGGTAAGGGTGAAGCATAGATATAATTCATAAATTTATAGTCAACTGTACTGAAGAGAAACATCTTTTTTGCTGTCAGGCAGAACTTCATGTTTATTTCAAAAAATCAATTTCCTGCCACTGTTAAATTTTTCTATAAAAAGAAAGAGCCATTGTTATTAAGAATCTGATCTAATTAGATGAATATTAGAAAACCTTTATTCAGTAATTGTTTCTTCTGTTACAGTATAAATTCTTTTGGCTGTTTCATTTAAAGACTAAAATCAGTATTTTCCCAATTATTCTTAAATACCATTTTTTTCAGCTGAATATACAACACAATTAGCACACAAAACTGACAGGATGGTGGCCAGACATAGGATTTTGAGGAATGGGTAAAAAGAAATAGCATATAAGCAGGAACATCCTACAGATGTTTCATCTGGTATATTCAAGTGATGACAGTTTCAGGGCTTGTGACATTCTCAGTCAGTCCTAACCTGGCCAAGAAATACGTCTTTTCTGTTTAATACATTTTGTGGAATATCACAAGTAAAACTGAACACTGTGTTGTGTACAAATTGGAAAACTCTTTCAAAATCTTGCTTCTAAGGGGTATTAGATGTCACTCACTGTTACTGTATGTCGCCCTGATTTTTTTAAGTCTTTCTAAGCCTTCTGATAGTCACAAATACGTAAATATCAGAAGGCTTAGAAAGTCTTACAAAAATCAGGGCAACAACTGTACTTCGAGACATGTGAAGCACTCTAAATTATGGGTAATGAGCTGAGTATGAAATAGTTTCATACCCAGTTTCATAGCTAGTATCCTGTAGAGCTTTGAACATCCACTGATTTCATTCATTTAGTTGCATCCCTTGAACAGGACTGAATAACGCAGTTAATTTCTTTTGGGAAATTTGACTTTTAGAAAATAAAAGCATTAAGTAACATGCTCTCTACCAATACAATAAGATTAGTGTATGTTGCCATTTTCTGCATTAAATGGGCACAGAAATCCATTCCTGAGAGGACAGTTACTCCTGTTCTCAGCAACAAGGAGTTTGATTAACAGATCGTGTGCCTTAACTTAAAAAAAATCTCTAAGGAGAGTCAATAGATTTTTATACTGTAATCTTATTAAATATTATATCATTTCTATGGATTCCAAATACTATTTAGAGATCACAGATGGGAAAATCAGTTTAAGTTGGAAAGTGATACGATTGTTTTATGACATTACCTTTTGTTAACCATTAAACTTTAATAAAGATACCATAAAGACACCATTGTTCCTCTGCTATTTGCAATTTATGGTGGCTGTGCCTGCAGAATACACAAGAGTAGGAAATATTATTTGAAGTAAGGTATGGATTAAGTCCATGCATAAATGAGTACTAATCCTGCTCGCTGCTTAGTGTGTCTCTCTTAACACTCTTACAGAGGTAGTATTTGATAATACATTTCCAAAAATGAACTTGGTTCCTTGAAGATAACTTCAGAATCTCTTAATAATTTACCATGTAGTCTGTCAGCAATGCAATCTCAATTTTGCAGCCACAGCAGCACAATGCGTAGTACAAAACCAAAGCTCCCACATCTTTTTTGATAGTGATAGACCTACACCTCATTGTGATCCACACAGACAAGACATTTCCGCTCTATTCTTAGCTAACTCATCCTCCAGGAACATCCAAAAGTGAATCTACTATATTGGACCAAATCTGACAATATTCTGTTTCTTCCCTTCAAAAACTAATCTTGGTCGCAAAGGAGTCCTTTTTTTTCCCAGTGAGTGACTGTATAAAACATAGATATGGCTGAATCCTTTTCATTCCCTCATGTTCACAGCAAGGTGAAACACACACTCCTCTTTTCCTCCTACACTACATTAACACATGCTCAACTCCCCTCTGCTTAAAGTATTGAACTTAGAAAAGCAAAATTAAATTTAAAAAAAACCCAACAAAACAACACAAAACCCAAAACAAAACAACCCCCGAAACACAAAATAAAACAAAACAAAGCAAGCAAAAAAAAAAACAAAACAAAAACCAAACAAAACAAAAAAACCCCAAACAAACAAACAAAACCATCAAAAAACCTACATTGTTTCACAGCAATATGGCTTTCAAATGGCTTAGGTTTTTTTCATGTGGCCATGTATCCTAGCTTTCAGTTTCTGATTTAGCAAACACAGTAAAAGCAGTAGCTACTGTTTTTATTAATAACAGTTCTGCTTTTTTTTTTCTTTGCATGCTGATTGCCGTAAATCTTGTCTTCAAATAATTTGTCCACGAGTGAGGGCTGTATGCTGTGAGATATCTAATAATATATAATAATGATGCAAGTCTTGATTACAGTAAATTCTTTTTAATTTATGGAGGTGTGTGTATGTTTGGATTGGAGATTATGAATCCCAGGCTTAAATATCCAAATATCCAAAATGAATGCTTGAAATCATGCATGTTTACTCCATATAAGTAATTTCTGCCTTACAATATAGTTTTGTTCTATACTGATAAGCCTTTTGCTTTTGCCATCCAGATGGACATCGACAGTGTTCCTTTTCACCCCTAAGGCCTAACAGAGAGATGGACCTTTACCAGGTTATTTCCATCAGCTAGATGAGTATGAAAGGGATCTGGTATTCCTTTGGTTCATTTGATTTACTTACAAAGAATATACGTCATATCTTAATTCCCAAATCAATGCTGGTTTTTCCCTATGGAGCTTTCCAAAAGATAGAAATCTCAGGCTTTTCCTGGACTCTGTGCAAAACCCCATGAGAAATACTTAATTTTTCATACAGATATTGCAATCAGTGATTTACCCAGCCCTGCATTTACAATTGCCTCCTGCAATATCTGTCACTGTCACACAGCTCTATACATGAAGACTACTTCAAGAGTATCCCCTTTTCTCTCCTCAGTTTAATTCTCACTAAGTTCTTTCTACATGGCTTAGGCTGGGATCACTATTGATTATTCTAGCTATCATGAAATAGAGAAGAATTTTCCTCTCTTTATAAGGCAATTAGTTCAGCATATATGTTGCACATGAGGAAAAACTTCATTAATGGAGACCATCATTTGGGAAAAGTAATTGAGTTGAGCCAGCAAGGGTAGAATCACAAGGTTCAGAGGCCAGAGAAAAAACTTAAGCTGGTTTGACACTAGTTGTTTCCTATGAATTTCCCAGCTTACTACTTTTAGAATTGAACAGGGTAGATAAGAGGATATATGGTGTTTAAAATTATTTGACTGAGTTTTGCAATAGGATTTGTCGCTCTTCATCCAAAGGGCACTGAGTCTCTTTTGTATTAAGCAGCAGAAACTAAAGGGAAAAAAAAAAGGCCAATTACACTGGCTGTAATGCTGATATTTGTTTTAATTTAATCCTAATAGTTTTCTCTAATGAAGGTCAGAATGTGTCATTATAAACTGACACAAAAATACTTTTTTTTTCCAAAGTTTGTGGATTTCTGGACAAAAGAAAATTTGCAGTGTTGGCACGTTGGAGATATACTGAATTATTTATAACAATGACTTCAAATGAAGCATCTTACACTGCCAATATAATGCAGATATTCAGTGAAACAAAGGAAAAAGATGTAAGTCTGAATAGAAAGTTTCAAGACGAAAGTAACTAAATGTTATTTGAGTGCAACACCACCCAGCATAATGCATTAATGGACAACAGCTGACATTAGGTAAAATTTGAGGAAATTACAGGAAGCATTTGATAGTGGCTTCCTGTGGTAAAGGCAGGAGCAAAGCAGTGGAGGAACTCTGGCTTGAGCTCAGGAACGTGTGACATCTGAAAATAAGTGACCTTACATCAAGGTGTGTGAGCAGCAGTACTAATTACAGAGGACTAGAAGCAGTCTAACCTTTGACAGGCCACAGGTGTAACCAATAAGGACAAGCCCTGCAAAAGAAAGGGCTGGCTGATCCTGAGTCAGTCAGGATTTGCCTGCTGACCTGTGAAGATGTGCCAGACTCAGCTGGAGTCTGCTGGTCGTGCTAAGAGGAGACAGGGACAGGTGGCTGGGAGAGGAACAGAAAAGGTAAGGTGTTGAACAAGGCCTAGACAGGGATAGGTGGCTGTGTGAGGGACAGAAAGGAGTTAGCTGGTTATGCAGAAAGAAGAGCAAATCAGAAGGCTATGTGACACTGCTTGGATAGAATTTAGTCTTCAGAAGGCTATGTGGTGCTTGCCTAAAGAAAAGGGCTGAGTGATGCTGCCCCTAGAAGAAAACAGAAATCTGAGAGAAGCTGCTTGAACAAAGTTTAGTTTTCCGAAAAGTATTGTCTGTCTTGACTGTGACATATGCTGTGGTATATGTAACTCATGGCTGTGGGCAGCCACGACAACGGTGTCCTATTCTGAGCTTGAAAGTCTAAACTTTAAAAGGTGGGAGAAAGGGAAAGAGACAAACACACTCTGGCTTAAGCTGATTCTTACTGGAGTATCCAGCTCCAGCCCTGTAAGTCACAAGTGGCAAAGCTGTGGACCATGTGTCTTGGTTTTGAAAGACAGGTGCCTGCCAAGGAAGGCAGGAGCTTCTCTTGGAATAGAAAAATGTAAACCCCTCCCTCCAAATTATTAAAAGGGGCTCTCAGGCAAAGATATGAGGATAGGAGTAATAGTTCTTTAATATGTATAAATAAAATAAAGTAAAACAAAAAACCAACAAAATACAACCTAATAGGAAAATTAGAACAAGATGCAGTATTAAACAAAAAAAACCCACCAAAACCTGACAGTTAGGATACAATCTGTCACCCTGTCAGTCAGGGTGTTGGTAGCAGTCTAGTTGGAATGGTGGCTCCAGTAGTCCTCCTGGGGTGACAGATGGTTCTGTTGAAGCAGAGATCCTGTAGAAGAGCGGAGTTTTCCTCCAATGGTCCAGTGGTGATGATGAAGGGTCTGGTCCTTCTTCTGGGAATCCAGTGGGAGAGAAGGCTGCTCCTCTGGGAATCCAGTAGAAGGCAGATGCCTGTTCTGTCCAAATGCCCAGATTATATCCAGGTGGGAATGCTTGGCTCCTCCCCCTGGGCAGAGCTTCTCACAATGGGCTGATGTCATTCTATGAGTCATGTGGTGGGTCCTTAATTGCCCATTAAACAGGAAATGGCTCCCGGAGGGAATTATCTATGACTCATGGGGCAAGGCATTGATGGCCCATTAACAGGAGATAGTTTGGGGGAGGAGGCAAGGAAAACACTGCTCCTTCTGGTTTTAACAGTTCATGAAGATGGAGATAGAATACAGACCTTCTGGCATATTTTTACAGTGTTACCTAGGACACCATGCAAACATGCAAGATCCTCAAATCTTGCAGGAAAGTTTCTATCAAAACCACCAATGAGCCAAACCACGGGCATGCTTACATTTCAGGTTCCTTGCCTTGAAAGTTCCTGCAAGTGTTTTTAATTGCTTCATGAAGCTTAGAGGAGCTGATCTTTTCTGGCCATCTTCTGTCCACCTGTAAGCCAATTATCTGTTCTCATTGCAAGCTCTTTGGATTTTTAGAAGAATTTTCTGTGCAGAGAAATCTGCTATTGCTCTAGTGACCAAAATAAGTCCTCATCAGTGAGCCTTTTTCAAAGCTGTAAGTTTAGTATTTTTTTTGAGTTACCAAACTGTTTAGCATGGGGGAAAAAAAATGAAAGCAGTGCTAGCGTCCAAAAAAATACCAAGAAGCTTAAGTGAACAGAAAAGAATTAGAAACAAAATAGCATTTCTTATTTATCTACCTTTTTTTCCCCATTTTCTCCAATATCTCTCCCTTTTTCTCTCCTCTACACCCAGAAAACAATGCAAGTGATTTGTGAACAGGTAAAGAGGGTCAGCAGATCTGAAAAAAGGCAAACACTGGATAAGGGATCAGGATGGACTATGAAATATACAGCAAGCAATAGGTGAGTGTTCTTGGCTGTGCATTTATTTTACTCATTTTTTAAAGGATATGTCAATGAGCCTAGTCACAAAAATCCCTTACTGTGTTCAGTGTTGGGAAGGTCAGGAGTGATATTCAATAGAAGAGCCATTTATTACAGCTTTGAGAAAGCTGATAAGGATTTTCCAATTCCGTAGTTTACGTCCATGTGAGTTTCATTACCTCAGAAGTCATCCCTTCTGCACCATTAAGTTTTTCTGGAAAAACACTGTACATTGGCAACACAATGGCTCAACTTGGGTGCCTTTACCCAGTTTTTTATGTGCTAATTTAGGATTTAGACTGTCAGAGGTAGGTAAAAATTGAGCAATTGTGATAACATAGGAAGAATACCATAAAGGCGATCAAGCTTTCTGTAACATGTCACCACAAAATGGTTCATACTATTGCAGTAATGAAGGAGCAGGAAGCTCAGAATTTCCTACATTAATGCAGGTATCCCCGTCTCTAAGGGATTTAGATTATCGATCATGTATCAATTTTCTGTATGTACATATCTATCACTCTGCTGAAAAGCGAAGACATCAAGAGCAAGAAGCAGCACTGCGTTCTGAGAAATGGGTGTTAAACCCACAAAATTTCCTGGGTAAATCTATAGCTAAGGCACATATCCAATCAAACAAATGAGGCAAGTTTGACAGAAATTCTGGATGCCACTATGTCCTTTTCATAAAATGTTTCAACACATTTCAAAACAAAAAAATGTGAGCCAAAAAAATAAGTCCCCATCTGGTATTTATCTGCACTTCTGCAGAAGAACTGCTTGCGGAAGGAACAAGTTCTGTTCTGCTTGATCTAAGGCATATAACATCCCAGAAAACCTTTATACCCTCCTGTTCCTCCTCCATCTCAATAAGACATCTACAGTAACACGGTGTATAGACTGTCAAAGATGCAAAAACAATGTTAATAAACAACCCAGAGCACAGAGTTCTCACAAAGAGAATTAAAGAGTTCTCAGTAAGCAGCCAGATCTGCCAAAGGAGCTTCCCATTCATGCCTGCAAAAAATCACATCTCCAAGCACATAAATCACTTGATTATACCAAATCACCTATTCCACTGCACTTTGAAATCTGGAGTTCCATTAACAAAAAGGATGCTTGCTTGCCTGGTTTATCCCAGTTCATTCCCACACCTCTTGTGCTGTGAGATGCTTGTTTTCCCTCTAGAGTTCTATCTGACTCTTCATACAGGTCTTTGATTTGCATCTGTTGGGTTATTACCTGAAAGGATGCTGTACATGCTACTCCTCATTGAAAAGACTTCTCAGAGACACTGCAGCTAACACTGGACACATTTCCAAGGCATACTGGTATCTCTTCCAACCTGTGCTTTCTCACCCAAATTCAATTTTGTAGCTCCAGTACCCAAAGTACTCCTGACTCTAGTTATCCAGCATTTCCCATTCTATTGGTAAACATCTGCTCTCTTTGGATGACTTTGGAGTGATCTCTCTGTCTGTCATTCCTTAGTGAATTGACTAAAAATGGGGGTGTAGCTAACCTCTCCTCTTGTGAACAGACACTGCTCTGAATAACATACGTACACGAAAGGAAATCTGCAGCAGTGAGCAGAACTAGAGTGAGTGGGATGGGGGAGCATTCCTCAATGTTCCCAAAGCTAATCAAGCTTTTCTGAAACTCTGGGGTATCCACCAGCTTGCTCTGTGATGCGAGTCTCAAGAGACTCAGAGAGAAGGGAAATGTCTCCCACTAAATTAAGGTAGCCAAACCCCCAGCCTTATCATGGAAGTACAGAACTAAGTGGTAAGGTAAAACGGTGATCGGGGGTTGCCCGCCTTGCCCGGGTGGCCTGCCTGGGTGGCAGTCAGACCCCCGGTACCGCTTTAGATTGCCCGGACAGCGAGGTCCTGGTCTCGGTCCCAGGAGCGGCTCTTGTCTTAGAGACCTCCGGCAGACGCCCTAGCCGCGGACTATCCTGGCAAGCTCAGCCTGAGGCTATCAGGCGGTTCAGCTCTTTTAGTGATTTCAGCTCTCAGTGATATTCAGCTCGCAGCTTGCCAGGTAGTTGCTTTGCTAGCTCACGGGTGAAGAGACGAGAAGAGCCGAGCGGCACATTCCACGAAGTCTTTATTGGGGGTTCCGCGAAGGGGTCCAGGAACGGCGTCTTTTCTCGAACTGGGCAGAAAGTAGGGGTTTTTATAGGATTAGGTAGGATTGGGATAACTAGCCAATAGTTTGGGGTCTTGGTGATTTGACCTATAGCCTTTGGGTTTCTGGAATGTAGCCAATAGTGTTACAGGGAGATAACAGAGGGTCTTAGGAAGTAGGGTTTAGTACATGACTATGCATTTTCTCTCCACGGAGGCCTTGCTAGAGGCTCAAAGATTGCAACAGTAAGGGTCTTCATCCTTCCTAATATGTTATAGAGCCTGTGCTTTAGCATGCAAACCACTGATTTACTGGCCTTCAAGCTTACGTCAAATATTTCATCACTGTGTGAAAGTTTGCACTGTGATTTTTCTGGCTTAAAAATAAACATTGATACACAAAGCAATGAAAAATAACATTTCATGTATGTGATCTATTACGTACCATGTTCAGCATATTTTCCAAAAGGCAGGTTACCTTCTTGTTTTCACAAATACTAAATCAACTACATAAGATGGATAAAAAAGGTAAATTTTTTTGTTTGTTTCCAGTCCTAAATAGGCAAGAAAAAGGAGTTGAAACAGAGTAAGAAGCAGATAGGTACTGATGAATTGGGTCGCTGCAATTTGAGATTTATAAACTGGTGTGATGTTTCAAATGTAGCCACTTTGAAATAGAAGCTGTAAGTTTGACTTCTGTCAACATATTCAGACATCATAAGGAAGGGAGAGCAGGGCCTTTTGTCTAATTTGAAATATTTTAAGTACCTGACATCCATTCTGGCCGATGACATGTGTAGTACATCCTGTAATTACATTAAAACATTTAAATAATGGAGATAAAGTGTATTTTCAGGGCATTTGTCTGTCTTCCCTTTCTCTCTGTCTGGCTAATTTGTCTTTCTCTAGCACCTTTTTTTGTTTAGGTCTGCCCTGTACTCCTCTTATATCAGATCTCAGATTTGTTTTATTCAGAAATAGACAAAGAATTGTCAAATATAATTTGTGGTGCATATTTCATTCTGTAAGAGACACATCTTCAGTAATAAATCCTGTTAGAGACTGAAATGATGATAGAAAGCATATGAAAAGCTTTTGACCTTTATGATTAAAAATCTACAATGATAGATTGGTTTTGATTAAGTGAAAACCATCATAAAGCCATCAGTTATATGTTCAAGTGCAGAAAGTTCTCCCTATCAACAGAAAAATTCTAACAGTTAAGACTCAGACTCAGGAGACCTTTGCTCCATTTACAGTATTAGCACAGTATTCTAGTTTGATTACTGTACAAGGCACTTGGGATAATTCTCAGAAGTAATTAGCCTTTTTCAGTGTCTAGGGTCATACGTCAGTGTCAAGTTTGGAACTAAGATCTCTTGCTAAATCCACAATCTGAATAAGATGCCCAAGGAAAGAATATCCATGATCAGAGAGAAATAAAGCACAGAAAGCACTTGAGGGCTTCCTAAGCATGCCAGTTTAGATACAGAGTGTCTTCTATGTCACCTATAGAAGGTAGCTGAGCTGCCAGAAAAGCAGATGATCATAATCAAAGCTAAGTGTTTAGCTGTGTGATGCTGGAGGCATTTTCTTCAGACATTCACTATATGTTGGTACCTATAGTTCAAATGCCTTGTTTGACTTGTGGTTTGAGAAGTCTAATATGCATAAGAAAAGTCTCAGAGCTAGTTCAAAACATCATAAAATTAATGAAATCTTTCCACAGTTCACTTCAGTGAACACTTGATTGGTAACAACTGTCAAAATCATTAAGTCCTTTCCAGTACTTCTTATTGAAGTATTACTTCCCAAAGGCTGTCAAGAAAACGAGGTTTCCATGTCTGGATACATTCAGTAACTATAAAAACACCACATGGGTCATATTAATTTAATTACAATAGGTAAGTGACAAGCAACCTTTCCTTGTACTTAGATAAACAAGTAGTATAGTTGCACTACCACATACTATTTGCATGACTGCTTGTTCTGATGATCAGCACCATCGTATCCTTAGCATTTGTTTATTGAATCCAACAGTTAAATTCATATATGAAGATTTAAGTTACCTGACCTCAAAGTCTTTTTGAGAGATCGTGGTGAGCTTCAGTCCACTGGCAGGACCAGAAGCAGGAATACCATACCCAAGCTGTTTAGCACACATGATACAACTTTTTCTAACATTAAGGAACAGAAAAACAGCTTTACTGGAAAAACAGACATGATTTCTCCTTTCATTGTTGAGTATTTGGGGAATTTCCTCAGGTTTATGACCCTTTAGGTACACTCATTCACACATTACACAAGGAGCCATTAGCCAGGGTCTGTAAGTTGAGATATGAATGTTACCAATTCCCAAAGCAGCTGTATCTCTCTGTCATGGGTTTATTTACCAAATTTAGTTTCCCGGTCAGGGAACCAGGTATGTCATGGTTTGACACCGGCCAAGGGCCAGTGCACCCATGAAAAAATAATTTTCTCAATTTCTGCTGTGAGATAGGACCAAAAAAGGAGCACAATCACCCAAACTTAAAGCATAGAGAAGAAATTTTATTAACTAACACTAAAAAGAAAGAGAAAAAAAAACAGAAACCAGAAGGAAACTTTCAAAACATCCATCCTTCCCCCACCGACTGTTCACTCTCCCACTGACCACATGAAAAGACAAACCTAGGATTTTCAGTCAATCCATCCCTCGAACAATCATTCCTCCAATCCAACAGGAAGAGTAGAGTCCCTCCTGCTTTGCCATAGATCCCCCACAAGAATACCACTCCTCTTGTGGCCACACAGTTCACAAATGGCTCGCCCACGAATTTGCCATTGTGAAACATCGCCCCCCATGGGACAGTCCTCTCACAACTGCCCATGGGCNCTTTTCCTTGACATCCAGTCTCAGGTCCCATCTCTTCATCTCCTTCAAGCTGCTCCCTTTTCAGCTGAGTAGGATGCATGCCTTAAAAAGGTCCATCTGGGCAAGAAGCAGTTAAAACCTCATTTTCTGGGACTTCTGCCAGATTCTCAGCTCTTCCGATAAGGTGTCCTTGAACCAAGGCTGGTAGAAACGGGGGATTCTCCACACTGGGAAGGGAGGGGAATTCTTCTGCCAGTCTGGGGCCAGTCCATCCCTCCGTTCCCTGCCGGGACAGTTCCCTCTGGGGGGGGGCTCTCCCGGCCTGGCCCGGCATAACCCAATCTCCCCCCACCGGACACTGGGGGGAAACTGGGCCAGGGCATGGGACATCGCTCTTCCTTTTCATCCTCCCCCTACTCCCTGCTGGGACAGCTCCCTCGGAAGGGCTCCTGGCATGGCCTGGCCCAGCCTCCCCCTCCCATGGGCCTCTGTGGCCTTGGTGGGGGGGAAGCCAGGCCAAGGGCACAGCCCGCATCTGTACCTGTTCAAGGCCGGAAACAAAAGAGAGTGATTCCCAGGCAGTCCTGTGCAAATGTATATCCTACTGAGACAAATTTCACTTTTTATTGGCTCATTTCCCTGTCTCTTTTTAAATTTGGCCCACAGTTGGTGTTGCACTGGGCTCATGGGAAATCCACAGGCTCACCTCACTTCCAGGGGTGGCTATTTTCCTGCCCACCAAAATGTCAATCAATCTCAAACCAGCACACTCTCTCACAGCTATTTGTTTACTAATAGAAATATTCTATTTTCTAGAAGAAAGTATTCTAATATGCTCCTCATTAATATGCAAGCATTAATTTTCTTTTTTTAAAGAGCCTGTCAAGTTGATTTACTTTAGAAGTTTTCTAGTGAGTACTCAATTTAAAGTGTCGAATCCATCTGTTCTACATAATCTTACTTAAATTCCTTAGTACTCAAATTGATTTTGAATGGAACTTTCTGAAATGGCACTTTTGTACCCAAAAAAACTTCTTATTTTTGCGCAGTGAATTTTTTAATTTGACATTTTAAACAACCATTTCTTTCAACAATTTTAAACAACCATTTTTTGAAGCCATTATGCTCAAAAGGTAAGTTGAGCAGAAGTTCTCTCATAAAAAGAAATTTCTTGAAACACATTTCAGAGATATTTTTCCAGTTATCCACAAGTATGGATCATAAGATCAGCTTGCCTTGCAGGTTCTGTGACAGCTGATAAAGGAGGCAGGGGAAAGAAAATCATGACATAATTGCCATATCCCAGGCTGAGTCTGCACATTGGTAGTTACAGAAGAGCTTACCTCTACATGTGGTCTGGGATTCAAAGAGCTACAATGAGCATGGAGCTCACATGACTCATTTAGTCAGAATAAATAACTGACTTTACTCCAAATTCCAGCTATTTATTCACTCAAAGCGTTGATGACGCTATGGTACAGTACTACAAATTAAATATTAGACATAGCGAGGTACAACAGGGAAGGGACAGACTTCTAAACAAGGCATAAAATCAGATAAAAGAAGTAATCTGGTAAAATAGGTAAGTTCAACTCATTAGAAAAGCTTCATTCTACAGCAATTTTATCCAACAGAACTCAGGAAAATTACCACTCCTGAAATGCCAATGGTCATCCTCCATACTTGAGGGAAATGCCAGCTCTATTCTTTTAATGTCTGTCTGTTTAACTACCACTAGATCGCTGCTAAAGATTTGGTGCTGAAAAGCTATTCATTTTAGACACAGATTTTAATATCTTTTTTCTTTAGCATAAAAGTGAATCTCAATACCTTCCCACACACTTCCAAATCTTTTTATTTTTTCTGTCCTTCTCAACATGAAGCATGATATTAATAAAATCTCACAAATAATTCAGTTCCCCTTTTGCTGTCTATTAAGCTCTTCACAAACTCACACTTCTAGAAACACATTGCTAAAACAAATATGATTGTTGTCTTTCTTTGCATAACTAGCCAAAAATATGATGACTTTCCTTTAAGGAAAAAAACATCTGAGTGTCCTGACAAGATCAGTCTCCTTCCCCCCATGCACAGTTATAACATTGTAGTTTGCTGTTCTGAAAGTGTGTCACTTCCCCATTTGTGCTTAAAAAGCTTAATCATTGTAATTACTCCCAGTCTCATCCTTCTGGTTTCTACTGACCCATCCTTTTACAGTTAGCTTCTCTCACCTGTGGTTTTCATTCCTCTTTGTTGTCTATCTATGTGACAGTGATACACATTTTTTTTTTCTGCCTTTCATAGCTTTATCAAATTTCAGGCAAGTACTGTTCAAATAAAGGCTTTCTTATTCAGTGCCACAGTAAATATTTTTCTTTTCCCAACACCGTGATATTTAGAGGAAAAAAAAAGACATAACTGAAATTACTTAATATTTGCATAATACCAATTCACTGAGATGGATACATCCATGATATTCTTTACAGAGACATCTCAAGAACTAACTAAGCTCAGATATCTGTAAACATAGCAAGTCACACTTATCTACCTACATCATGTCCTGGAGAATTGCCATGGTGATTTCAGTGTTAAGATCAATAAAAAACATGCTGTGCTCTGCTTGTTCTCTAGGCATAAATTTCCATTCAATAAATCTCCAAAGGAAAAGATCAACCATGGTATTTTGCAGCTGCATCACAAGGACTATTTCAAACACTGGGGTCATTATAGGTGAATAAGACCAAAACTCAAGAGCTACCTGCCGTGGATTATTTAATCTATTAAAGTTTCAGTGCTTTTCAGAAAAAGTAAAAATTACCTTTAAGATCAGAAAAACTAAACAAATATGAAGCATATTTTGCCCTTAATGTAATTGTTTTCAGCCATGTTTCCTGGACATTTTATACTTGACTGAAAGAGGAACACCCATGTCAGTTTCTTTATGTACATGGTGAACTTGATGAACTCAGTAAATTTCATGATAGCCTTGATCTAATTGTACAAGAGGAGAAGTGAATCACAAGCTTTTGTCTGGAACGAAAAATAGTTAAAACATTGACATTAATCATCATCATACTAAATAGCGTGGCCATTAGTTATTGCTGTTAGATTTTCCTCCAGTTATAGAGATGCATGCTGAGACATTGTTTACTGCAACCAACATCAGGTGGGGACATTTTTCAGTTGTTTCATTGTGTATGGCAGCCACATCTTTCAGAACACCATATGGCAGTAATATACCTCAGAACAGTATGGCATATGATGAGCTCCAGACCGTATTCAAAATGTCTTGAGATTTTCGTCAACCTCCAGCTATCCACAAGCCATTTACTGCCTGGTTTCGTCTCTCAGGAAAAGCAGTGAAGGAGCACAAATAGGTTGCTTGAGACCTCACAACCCACAGAGAGACTAGCTAGCTATTGTACACATACCTCTTAAAGTCTTTTTCAAAAACAGGCCAACTCCTGCAATACGACACATTTCTTCCTTCATTCCTTGCCAGATGGTCTTAAGCCCTTCAGCTGCTCCCTCTGGCCTCTGTCTCCCAGATTTCATCTCACACAAAAGCTAACCAGAGACAGAATTTAATAAGAGTCATCTATCAGTGTACCCACCTGGCACAGTAACACTGATTCCAGGTAGCACCTCACTTCAAGCTCTCCCATCAGTTTTCATCTCCAGCAGCCAATTCTACCTCATGCCTGTTAATGACAAAACACGTCTCCCAGCTTCTTTCTGTAGTTAAATGATCTGGCACTCATTGAATCTGTCTCCAGAAATTCAGAGGCCCATTTTTCTTGCCAATTCCTGAGTTAATTTTTTTTGTATTTCCTCCTTCGCTGTAAAGCATATTCTGTTACCCATATTCTGTTACAACAGTCTGCTTTCAACTTGAACTTAAATGAAGGGAAAGTTTGTTACACTTCTCTTCTATGCTTGCTTAATTTTCTCCACCTGCTGATTCAGAAGTATTTAGACGCCTTCCCAATTTTGCATCCCTATCTGCTCTATGTGCTAGAAAATGTATGTTTCTCCCACCTCTTACCTTCTGCCAACAGCTTTTAGCACTTTCCCAACATGGAACACACTGATCTTACAACTGGCTTTATGTCTTCTGCATTCAGCACAATTCCTGCCTAGACATTCTTCCTTATCAACTTGCAACATTTTTTTCCATGGTATCTTGGTGACCACATTCCTTTTAACAGCCATTTCCTGCTCCTAGCTTTCAAACAGCATTTTTCTTTCTGCTTCTTCTCTTCACAAAGTTTCTATTCATAACTGCCACCTCTTCCTGACCTCTCAACATATCAGAAAAGCCAAGACCTTTGGAAAAAGTCAAGACCAAAACCATCTTCAGCAACTTATAACTCATTTGATCATTTGTCCTAGGTAACAATATAAAAA
>VXBU01011512.1:5861-18103 GCA_013400315.1 Bombycilla garrulus
GGGGGGGGGGAAAGAGAGTGTATCACCCTGGGAAGAATGGGCAGGCCACTTGAGAGGGCTACAAGGATTTTGTGAGGTTATGTGGAGACATAATTAGAAGGGCCAAAGCCCAAGTAGACAAAAATATTTTTTAAAATATATATCAGCAATAAAAGAAGGGCTGTGGAAAATGTCCATCCTTTACTGGATACAGAGGNACCCTGGGAAGAATGGGCAGGCCACTTGAGAGGGCTACAAGGATTTTGTGAGGTTATGTGGAGACATAATTAGAAGGGCCAAAGCCCAAGTAGACAAAAATATTTTTTAAAATATATATCAGCAATAAAAGAAGGGCTGTGGAAAATGTCCATCCTTTACTGGATACAGAGGTAAACATAGTGATGGAGGATGAAGAAAAGGCAGAGGTACTTAATGCCTTCATTGCCCCAAATCTAATAACAAGACCAGTTGTTCTCAGGATACCCAGCCCCTTGAGCTGGAAGAAGTGCGTGGGGAGCAGAATGAAGTCCCTGTCATTCAAGGGAGCCCAGGTGACCAGCTGTACCACTTAGACACATGCAAGTCTAGGGCTGTGATGGGATCCATGGCACTGAGGGATATGGTGGAAGAGGTCACTGAGACACCTTTGGGTGTTTACCAGAAGTCCCAATTGACTGGAAATTAGCAAATGTAATTAATGTAATTAATGTCCATGGGCAAGAAGGGTTAGGAAGAGCATCTAGGGAAATAAGGGCCTGTCAGCCTGACTTCAGTGCTGGAGAAGGTCATGGAGCAGATCATCCTGAGTGTCATGACACAGCACCAGCAGGACAACCAGAGTATTAGGACCAGGCAGCATGGGTTTAGGAAAGGCAGGTCTTGCTTGACTTACCTGATCTTCAACAATGAAGTGACCTGCTTAGTACGTGAGGGAAGGGCTGTGGATGCTGTCTGCCTGGGCTTTAGTAAAGCCTTTGACACTGTTTCCTACAGCACTCTCCTGGAGAAACTGGCTGCTTATGCCTGAGCACCTGAATAGGGCAGGTGCACTATTCATTGGGTAAAAAATTGGATGGATGGCCATACCCAGAGAGATTTAAAGTGATTTAAAGCATGTGATTTAAAGTATAAAGTTTAAGTATATTTATTTTACATTTCTCAAGAGAACAGAACCTGCAAGTCAGACTACACTCAAATATAAAAGACATAAAACAACTGCTTTAGTTTCACTACAACTAGCCAAAAGTTTGTTCTAGAAGTTGGAACTTCCCCTTCTCTTTTGGTTAGCTGGTAACTGAAAAAGCCTCCCAGTTTTTACTAAAGATGGGTAATTTTTGCTCTACGATTGCAGATGTAGAAAACATTTGTAATGTAGTGTTTCTTTTCATGATAGTGAGTTGAGAGTTTTTTTGGTTAATTTTTAATACCCAAGAGCACGTCATAGTTTGCTGAAAGACACAGGAGTCTCTACTTTCAGTTAATACTCAGTACACATGGAATTTACTGATGTTTATAGTGGCACACAAATTGCACATGGGTTTCAGTTCAGAACCTGCAATTTCCCCAAAGCAGCCTAATTTCTAATAAAGTCCATGTCATGTCCTGTTCTTTCTCTTCCCCTTTGTGTTTGCATAACCAGAGCACCTCCAAGTCTTCATCTTTATTTCTGAAAAGAAGTATCTTGGAGCTTTGCTTATGCTATTTTGGTGTTAACAGCAGTGTCTCTGCTGAGTGAGGGAAGTGGAGGTGACCATTAAGAATGCTTCTGTGCATGATTGTGCTTAGTGCTGCATGGCACAAAGTTACTGGAAGGGGAAAACTTAGCAACACTGAGATTAAGGACGTAGTAAACAACTTTCTGTGTTCCAGAAGTGGATGCTATTTACTTTTGCTTTGTCTAACAAATAGGTAGACCGTCATTTGAGAAAATTGGACCAGGAACTCGCTAAATTTAAAATGGAGCTTGAAGCAGATAATGCTGGAATTACAGAAATATTAGAGAGACGTAAGTATTCATGATTTTCTTTAAGAACTTGACAGCCATTTTGTCAGTTTGCAAAATTGAAGTATCTTACACTTGTTAGTGGCTGCCAGTATTTTCACCTGTGTTTTAACCCACTTTTCATCAGTGATTCTGAAATTTTTAGTTTCAACCTCAATTTATACAATTTTACTTTGAAATCAAAATACAGCTGAGTAAGTAGAATAATTTTTTCACACATCTGTTGTCCTTGTGAATTGGTACAGTTAGATACATACTTCTTTAAACCTGTTTTTAATGATTGTAGATATTCAGCCAAGTACTTTGGCCTAAGCATGCCACCTACCCAGTCACAAGGGTACCATTTCTTCCCTGAACTGATTGCCACCAAACTAAGGAGAGTCATTATTTTAGTTTTCCATGTACTTGGTGGTTTGGTTTTTGTAATGGGGTGAGAATGAGTTGTTCTGTAATGGGCCAGTGAAGGAAAAGCATTTTAGGTGAGAAACCTGCATGTTAAATACAACCATGCTGGTGTTCAGAATATGAATAAAAATGTAAATTTACAGCTTTTTTGTCAGCTTGGTGTAGAAGGATCTGGATTTTCTATACTTATCAGCATTTAGACATCAAATTCAAATGTGATGGTGATAAATTTCTAAGTTGATTAAACTGTTGATTATGGAGGCAGTGGCTGTCCTCATAGCCAAAGACAGTGAAAATTGACTTAAGTCACTTGAGGATATTAGGAATAAGTATTCTTTCTTGGAACTTTTTTTTGGCTGTATTGTATAAACTGGGAGTTTGGGGCTATTTTATTTGTAATTGCTATTACAAATAACAGGCACCAAAAAAAAGAAAACTGTAAACTAAATGCCGTTAATTAATTGGCAGTTACAGAAAAGGACTTGTTTATTTTAATTTAAATCACAGCTGGTTTTACAATGTGATGCTACCTTCTGTTGAACCATGTGTTTGGAGAGGTTGCTAGATAGGATTTCAAGAATTCAAAATAGAGAAGTACTAGACTGCTTGTTGCATCTTTAAGGTTTGTTTGGTTTGAGGATTTTGTTTATTTGTTTTTAAATAAAGCTAAAAGTAGAAGACTCGTAACATTTTTAGTTTTCAGAGTAAATACACAAGGTTGAAGTCCCACCAGAGGGCAGCCTTTGGGCAAGTTCATAAGGTGATTGAAGTTCACTCAGCCAAAATAGCTCCTTACACTTTGATCCTCCTCTAGAATAATTATATTTAAACTTTCGTTATACTTATGTATTACTCATATACTCATGTATTTCAGTGCTTTTTGAAAGCACTGGAAGAGGTAAAGAAATGCTGAAACTAAAGATTTTGAAAAATGAATGTGAATTGCTTTCTTGTTTTGTCCTCTATATAAATGTAAGTTGGTAGGTATTGCAGCTACTTCAAAATCTTTTTGTTAGAGATTGAGGTACAAAATATTGTATATTGTTCTAAATTTATAGTCAAAGTCTCTCCTATGCTCTGATTATTTAGCCTCATCTTACAAGAAATGTTATTCTCAGACATAGGAGTGGATTACGGCCATCTGACTTTTTCCTTTTTTGGTGGGGAGAATGGGGGTGGGGTTTCTTGTTGTTTTGTTGATTTTGTGGAGTTTTTTGTTTTGCTTTGTTTTTATTTGTATTGTTGCTCTGTGTATTTTGAATGTTAAGAAAATTTGGATGATGATCTGCAGCCCTTTCTTTTGAATGTTGAATCATCTTGAAAGATGAAAATGCTGTTTCTTGAGTTTTGACTGAATGTTGACAAGGTGTACTTAGTGGGACAAGATGCCTTGTCTATACAGTTTACATTGTTCAGTCTTCAGTTCATATTGGTTTAGATTGTCAGTACCTTTGGTGCAGCTATTCTGCAACTCATTTGAGTAAGTGGAATGTTGAGGGCAATGTTGTTGGGTCTTCTTATTGGCCTTAATTTTAAGTTCTTGATTTCAACAGTTGGACAGTAGCAGTCACCAATTTTCATTTGAGAACTAATCTCACTGGCTCCTGGTTGTACTGTAGAAAGGGTTTAAACGCTTGCAAAAATTCTTCCAATTAAATAAAGATAACTGCATTATGATTTGGTTAATATTTTAAAGATTCCTTTAGTAAAAGTTAAAACAGTGCCAACTCTCAATTTTCGTGTCCTTCTTACCTCCCTCTTAGGGTCTCTGGAACTGGATACACCAGCACAGCCTGTGAATAACCACCACTCCCATTCTCACACTCCAGTAGAGAGTAAGTATTTGAAACTTAAAAAGATGGCCACTTTTGGTTTCCATTGTTGTTTTTTTTTGGTGTTGAGTAGTATCAGGAAAAAGATGGTTCAGAACTTTTTTTCCTTCCATCATTGCAGGCAGAAAGCAAAGCGTAATAAATGCTAATAATATCTGTTAAGAAGTGCAAGAATGAAATAGGTTTTGCTGGTGGGAATTAGTTGAAAGTGTTAGCGTAATTTGACTTTCAAGCTGAACAGCTTTTACATTTAAGTTCCCTTCATTTATTTCATTTAGAAAGGAAACACAATCCATCTTCTCACCATAGTACGACAGATCATGTTCCTGAAAAGAAGTTTAAATCCGAAGCTCTTCTATCTACCCTGACTTCAGATGCTTCTAAAGAAAATACACCAGGTAATCCTAAGTGTCTTTCATTTCATTGCTTTTTAATCAGAAGAAGAGAAAATTATATTTGTGAGTTAGTCTTCTGAAATCACAGAATCATGGAATAGGTAAGGTTGGAAGGGACCCCAGTGGGTCATCTGGTGCAGCCTCCCTGCTCAGGCAGGGCCATCCTAGAGCACGTGGCATGGGATTGCATCCAGTTCTTGAATATCTCCAGTGAGGGAGACTCCACAGCCTCTTTGGGCAACCTGTTCCTATGCAACCTGTGCTGCGTGTGGCCACCTGCACAGTAAAAGAGTTCTTTGTATTCAGGTGGAGCTTCCTCTGCATCAGGTTCTGCCCATTGCCTCTTGTCCAATTGCTCAGCACCACTGAGCAGAGCCTGGCTCCATCCCCTTGACCCCTCCCTTCAGGTTCTTGTAGAACAGTGATGGGGTCCTTTTTCAGTCGTCTCTTCCTGCAGCTGGACAGGCCCAGCCCCATCAGCCTTTCCTCATAAGTGAGGTGCTCCAGTACCTTAATCATCTTTTTTTCACTCCACTGGACCCATTCCAGGAACTCCATGTCTTTTGTGCTGAGGAGCCAAAAATGGGACACAGGAGTCCAGACACAGCTTTGCTAGGGCTGAGTAGCAGGTCAGGATCACCTCCCTCCACCTGCTGGCAATGCTCTTCCTAATGCACCCCAGGACACCATTGGCCTTCTTAGCCCCCAGTGGACACTTTGTTGTCCACCAGGACCCTGAAGTCCTTCTCCACAGGGTGGCATTTCAGCAGATCAGCCCACAGCCGGTGCTGTTACAGGTGCAGTGCACTTTGCTTTATGGAATTTCTAGACCCTGTGCCATCGATAATGACCTTCTGGGATCTGCTATTCAGGCAGTCCTCAATCAGAGGCTGATACCCCCTTCCCTGGGATTTTCAGTCACTTGAAACATGAGAAATTGCAGGCATTCTTACTCATCTGTGTTGTCCATGAAGCATGTCTGCTTTGTTGTCATTTAACAGCTGTATGATGGCTGTTTCTTTTTATTCATACAGTGCAGTTTCATTCAGCTAGTAGTAGAAATAAGAGATCGATGCATTATTTTTGGAAAAAAATTCATATGACAATTTCCTAGGTAAAGAAAAAGAATTTTCACAGCTTTCTTTTTTTTTTAAGAGTTGGTCTGAAAATAAAATTCTTTCATGTGTTATCTATGTCAAAAGAGAAATCTTCTTGAACAGTGACTAAAAAAAAACTAAATCTTTCTGCTGTTCTCAATATTGAAGTGTTTCATAGTTTCTTTCTGAAAACAAAAATACTAAGGAGCTGTAGTAACCTCAGTATATAGTTACTTCAGTAATGTGTGTCAGTTTTAAGTAGTTTCAGTCATGTCTATTTCAATTTTCTTTTGAAGAAACTTCACATGAGGCTGCAAATAAAATGTAGCTATATTTGATCAGCTGTAATTTTGCAGATGCTGGAAATTGTGTTGCATTAAAACTGATCTGTAGTTTTTAAAATTAAGATTGTGAGAGGTTTTACTTCAGAAACAGTATAGGAGCTTTATCATTCTTACCCTCTTCTTGATTATAACAGTGAGAATTGTTTCAATGTAAGGCGTAGGTATAGCAGCTGCATCTGTTTTTCAATAACTAAGTATCATTGTCTTTCTAAAAGGACTCCTTGCACATGAGGATAGATAGGGAACAAACTTCTTTTTTTGTCCCCCATAAACAAATACTGGCTGTGTCTAATTACTTTTAAAACCTTTTTTCCAAATGTTTAGACTACTCTGACATGTAAACAGAGATCCTACTCTTTCACTGGTTGTCATATAACTCTTCTTAAAATGCAAAGGAATTTAGTTTCATTTTGAATTTCATAAATGTGTTCTATTCATCAAGGGTGTCGAAACAGTAATTCATCATCCTCTTCAAACAATGCATACAATACAAACTCTTCTCAACCATTGGCATCATATAACCTGGGCTCATTATCTTCAGGATCCGGGGCCGGTGCAATTACCATGGCAGCAGCTCAAGCAGTGCAAGCCACGGCACAGGTAATGTCAAAATATTCTTGTCATTCTGCCATCCTCTTAAGATTAAAAAGAAAGGCTAGTGACTGGTTTGGTTTGGTTTGTTTTGGTTTTTTTTGAATCTGAGTTCCCATGATCACTTTCAGCTGATGTGATTCAGTTCTTATATTAGAATTTTATTAACATGCAACAGTTTCATCCTGTATAACTTGCCTAAAGGGACAGCTTTTTCCTGGAAGATATTTGCACACATGTAACTGCCTTCTGTACATAATTTCATTAACAAGGTAACAAGTGTACCTCTGCATATCATTAACAGTTAGCAACCTTTTGGGGGAGCTTTACTGTGTAATCTGATACAATATCAGTATTCCTTTCAGATGAAGGAGGGAAGACGAACATCCAGTCTAAAAGCCAGCTATGAAGCATTTAAGAACAACGATTTTCAGCTTGGAAGAGAATTTTCATTGTCCAGAGATTCAGCTGGGTATTCGTCATCAGCTCTGGCCTCTACATTAACTCAGACATTAAATTCATCAACCACAGATTCACGAAGTGGCAGAAAAAGCAAGTAGGTTTTCTTACTTGTTGACTGCAATTATAACTTCAAAGACAGCTGAACTTTGTTTCAAAAGGCTGTATTAGAGATAAAATGTATTTAATATTTGTGGAGGGAATCAGCAGAAGGTGGTTACTGCCTGTTGGCCTTTTTTTGTTCAGGGCTGTATTCTTTAGTCCTCCCACTTCTTTTTCTTTAAGCAAACTCAGTCCGTTGAATTTTTTTTTTTTTTTTTTTATCTGAGTTACAATCAAATTTCTTCCCTCATTTTTCTGTGTTTTGGAGAAATTTGATCTAACGGTAAATGTTGGGAATTACTGTGCGATGTTTCTAGATGGTTTTGAAATAATCTGGAGATGTGTTTGATGCCAGTTTTAAGTAAACATGACACTTTCTAATGACTGATTGTCTAGAACAGGGAATGAATTTTATTTCTGACAGAAGTTCTAAAACATTTTTAACAACACAATGTCACAACACATTCAAAAATCAAAACTTGTACTTGAAGGAATTTGTCTCAAAATGCCTATCCTTTTAAATTGATGTGAGTTTTTTTCTTGATTCAAATTTGTGCATGTTCACAACTCAGTTAATAATGGTGTTTTAGAAGCATTTTTCATCTATGAATATCTTCGGTGTCAGCTCTGACCTATAAGCAAAAGCAGAGAAATTTTATTCTGGCACCATTCCTATGGAGTGATTGCTGATGCTTGAGTGGAGATTACCAGAGACTCTGTCATCTTCAAAACAGTTACCTATTATACATTACATATGACATTATTTATATGTAAATTCCTGTTTTATTGGTAACATAATTTTTATAAGGACTTGACACCAAGGCTATTGAAGGAAAACTTTGTGAAGAAAAGCATTTTTTAAAGCCACTTGACAGTTTAGAGCTGTTAAATTCCATTGATTAGAACAGCATGTCTTGCACTTATAAGCTGGTATGACTCGTTTCTTTTTCCAAGAGCATTCAGTGGGTGCTTTCCAGTGCCTGCAGTGGTTGAATGAAATGTGATAGTGAATGATAGTTTTGAAATTTACATACTGCAGTATTTCAGAATCAACCAAGTATTTCTTTAGTGATTCTTTCACTTGGCAGAAAATAATGTATGCTATTTTTTTCTTTTTTTCTTTTTACTCTTCCTCAGAAACAACAACAAATCCTCAAGTCAGCAGTCCTCATCATCATCTTCTTCTTCCTCTTTATCATCATGTTCTTCTTCATCTGCACTGGCACAAGAACTGTCTCAGCAAACAGCAGTAATACCAGAGTCTGATTCTAATAGCCAGGTTGATTGGACCTATGATCCAAATGAGCCACGTTACTGTATTTGTAATCAGGTAAGGATGGTCTCCAAATTTAAATACAGCTACAGATGCTGTTTTGATGTAGCTGAACTTCCTTCTCTGAATGCTAATTTTTAAAAAACTGTATTTTTACTCTTGAACTTCTGATCTGTTTTTATTTACTTACTGGTGATGTGAATAATGAACTGTTGAAGCTAAAAATAGTCAATATTTTTGTGATGCGATATCCTTGGAGAGTTTTAAACCTGGTAATGGAGACTTCAGGAATAATTAAATTAAAAATTGAGGAGGTTCACAGTGAATTTAGTTTTTTATCCAGTCTGAAATATGCAGATGTATTTTCTTTTGCATAAACAAATTTGAAAATCAATTCACTATATGCATGATGGTGTTTGGGTTGTGTAACGGAAGTAAAATGAAAATGTTGCTGCTCTTAATGGAAAAACTCCCTCAAAGGAAGAAATATGAATGTTGGCCCTTTCAAAATGTTAATTGTTAAGGTTCTTTTTTTTTCTTATTTACTAGGTGTCCTATGGTGAAATGGTAGGCTGTGATAACCAAGATGTAAGTAACAAAGTTCAAAATGTTCATGAGAGGCTTGTGCATATAACAATTGCTTGTAGGAGTTGCTTTTTTTTAAGAGTTTGTTTTTGAGTAGAGGTTTTTAGAGTAAAGTGCATATGGCTTGAGCCATCCTTCATCTCCACACAGCTCAGGTTCTTTAAGAAACCTTCAGCCTTTGCTAGGTTAAAAATGCCCTGCTTCAAAATACCTTTTACTTCTGTGAATTTTCAGCTATTTCACTACTAATAAGAGTTGTCCTTTTCAAATAAAAAAGATTTCAAAGAACAGTTGAATATAATAATGTATTTACTGAGATTACTACATTTGAACAGAAGTGAGTGAAACTTTGTCAAACTTCAGTATTTCAAAGCACAACATACTTATTTTGCTCTGTAATGTGAGTCCATATATGACTCCTAGAATTTTTATCATTTTTCTTAGTGTACTGAGTGTATGTTGCAGATCCTACCCTCTTCTTGTTTTGTCCTGTGACTTGTGTAAAATGCAGAATCTATGCTTTCCACTCATGTTTCATTTTCATAGAACTGTATTTGTGATAGGCATTTTGAAAAAAAATCCCACATCCCAAACCCTCTCTTCTAACTCTTTTTATAGTGCCCTATTGAGTGGTTCCACTACGGATGTGTTGGACTGACAGAAGCACCAAAAGGGAAATGGTACTGTCCACAGTGTACAGCTGCAATGAAGAGAAGAGGCAGTAGACATAAATAAGTTTCTTCATCTGGAAAAAATTGCATCCTAAAGGTTTTATAAAGGACTTGGGAGGAGAGAGGCAACTCTTCACCACACTTCTTGCAGCCACTGAAGAGTAACATAGCAATCACAGAATGGTATGGTTGGAAAGGACCGTAAAGGTTGTCCAGTTCCAGCCCCCAGTCATAAAATCTTGAACTATAAGTTTTGCCAAGTCATGTTTTAATATTGTAGGTAAATTATTTACGCACCTTGATGTGCTACAGATGCTATTCCAGTGAGCCTTGGATTGTTCCAGTGGCCTACATATGCAGACATTTGTACTATCAAACCATTTTCTCTAAGCAGTGGGCATTCTACAATTACTCAATCTTCCAAAAATTCTGATAAGTCAAGATTTTAACTGTATGTTTTATATACAACAGATATATTCTGCTGCATGTACTGTACTCAAAGAGCTGTTACGTAACACTATGTATATTAATAGTGCAAAAAGTCAGTGCTTCTGAAAGGAGAAAGAGACAGTGGTTTTTAAAATGCCTTTATAGCTTTGGTTCTTTATGAAATTTAATTCAGCAGGCTGAAGAAAATGGTTCTTGTATACAGCGGGCTGTTGTCCTTTAGGGTACTTGAGTATGTAAAAACAAAAAAAATGCTGTAGAATAAAACAAACTTGTGCCATTAGTCTTTATATGTTTCTGCTCCAAGAAGGCGGGGGCCATAAAAAGAAAAAAAGGTGTTAAAGTGACAATAAATTTTTATACCAAATGTGTTTATTTTTTTGTGCAAGTAATCCTTTAAATTTGAATTGTATTAGGTGTAAAATAAAAGAACCTCAACTCCTCACATTAATGTTCTCTGTACATTTGTCAAAAAAAGGTCTGTTGCTGAAATGGTTTCACAAACAAATTTACTTTTTTTTTCTGTGGCTCTTTAATGCAGAAGCACTGAACAGAAAGATGGGGTTTATGCCTGTTTTTTCCTTCTTCCTTCTTTCCACTATTAAAAAAATATGCTTCCCCTTTGGAATAAAGATTTTACTTCAGCTCTGGGTTAGGCTGAAAGACTGTGGCTGTCATGTGGTAGCTTTCCAGAGCCATGAAGAGAAGAGAGGGAGAGAAGCAGTGTTCCATTGCATGGCTGTGCAAATAGTGTCAAGGGAACAAAAACAGATAGGTCCATTAGTAATAAGAGTATGTGCAAAGAATGAAACCAGGCTTCTGTCACAGCATGTTTTTTTGAAATGAAAAAAGCAGGCATTTAAAGTCCATGAACTCAGGAAGGAAATACAGATGCGTAAGAAGGGAAATGTGATTATGGATGATAAATAGACTTCAGCAAAAGAATAGGACAGAAGTTGGTGAAAATAAACAGCAAGGAGTAGTTAATTAAGGTTCCTTTAAAACTGGGAACTCAGCCTACTGTGTATATATTTCTGTGGAAAGCTCAGTCTAAAAAAACACTTGAAGACTAGAATAGCTGGTTTTAAGTGAGGCTGTTGAGACGGTGGAGATAACAAAGTGTTTGTTCTGTGGGAAACTGGTGCCATGCTATAAATTGAAATTAAATAAGCAACCAGTAATCTAGACTCTCCTTACACTGAATGTTTCTCCCAAGGGCTACGCACTAAGTCCCTTGAGAAATGAGACTGTATACAGCAAAATCTCTCACTCCTAGGTACCATACTTAAGATGGTACCTAAACTACAAATCCAAAATAAAATTTCAGTTTTTAGTGTGAATATTGGATTGCTGTTTCATTGGGGAATATAAATTATTTTTTAATTGAGAAATTAGAAAACTCAAAAGAGGAAAAACTTGTCCTATTAGTAAATTAGTATTTAGTGTCAAGAAAACAAATGGACAAATATGAAAATGTGGGAAAAAACGCAATACCTAAGTCAAAGATGTAGAACAATAAAACCTGTACATACTTTTGTTTTCTAAATAGGAAGCATGTAAGAGAAGCTTACAGGTCAGGAGGTGATTAGACTGCAAAAGCACTGAGCAATGTGAGTAGTTACATGTTGAAAGAGTTCATGCCTCAGGGTCAATAGAATTGCTGGACACTTCCCTGAGTAGAGAAGTACAGGGACAAAGTTTCTCATTACAGCTTCTTTAAAAGCAGTGATGCACTGGTGGGCATCCCTTGACTGGGACATCCACACTGCTATTTGCAAAACAGAATAATAAAGAGTAAAGGAATAAATTAGCAATATCCCCAACACACACTGCTAAAGAAGAACAGGACTCTGCTGCTCAAGAGTTATAAAGAGGCCTAAATAGCAACATAATGTTTGCAGGTATGTTGTTTTCTCAAAAAAAAAAAAAAATNCAGCAGCAGGTCACATAAGTTCTGAAAATGACTCAGTAGGAGATATAGAAAATAAAGCAGAAAACAGTTTTATACTGTGTAAATTGATGATGCAGTTAGGTCAATGCAGTGTAAAATTCTGGTCTGC
>VXBU01011512.1:18189-39105 GCA_013400315.1 Bombycilla garrulus
TGTTTGCAGGTATGTTGTTTTCTCAAAAAAAAAAAAAAATCCAACTCAGAAATGGAAAGTGCTAAAAGCATCAGACCAATCTCATGACAGGCCATCTGATAAAGCAGAAAATGTATTTCAACATTTTGCTAAAATAATGGAAATATAAAATNGGGAAAGGTTCAAATTGGAGGGTCAAAGCTGTGTAATGACAACACAGCTGAGAAGCAGATGAATTGTCTGGGTCCCTTCTGGATTGGAAAGAGGCAGCTCCATGAGGATATTATACAGGGATCTGTAAAGTCAGAAGTGATGTGCAAAAGATGTGTGTTTTGATAGAAGTAATGGTATGGAGGTAGCCAGTCCGAAATGAAAAAATGAGCAACGTTGATCAGAAACTCACTGAAGATTGATCAGTAGAAGTCAAAAGAGTTTGTAATGAGGGAAGTGTTCCAGGTTGCCTCTGACAGTCCTAAAATCCTGTGGCACTCACTAAATGCTACTTGATACCAGATACTATGTTAGGCGACCTTCAGCATTATGCAGTGCAGTTTCTTTTTAGTTTCATGTCAATGTTCCATCATTTGGGTGGACTTTTAGGATGAGGGGTATTTGTAGCACCACAAACTGAGTGCTAAGCACTAATGGAACAAAAACATTGTCTGTTCCTTGTAAAGAGTATTGTCTGTGCATGCTGGGGAGCTGTAACATTTGCTTATTCTAGATCTGAAATGAAAAAGAGAGAGGAAATACATTAGTGGATACTAATCTGAAAATCCCACTAGGTTGTATCTCTGAATAGCACAGGATAATTCACATTCTTCTTTACTAAACTTTGCAAAATGTTATTCACACACAGTAAATATGAGAAATTCTGAGGTTTGTTTCACTTTTCTGTTCTGCCTCACCAGGGAGGCATTTTCCCTTGTGAGTTGGCTTTTCTTGGCAAGTTTTTTTCATCTCCCTCCTCATTCTGCTGGTATATCTGGACCATACATTTTCTTCTTCAACAGAGATGGCCTTTACCTTGATAGCAGAGAGTTCAATTTTTAAAGACTAAAATCTCTGAGAAGCAGAACTGCAAGAGGAATAAGGCTCTGAGTTTTTACACTCTCTTCAGGGTATACATGAATAAAGTTAGACCTCACCATATTAACACAGTCCCTTCAGTTTTGTTACTCCTTCCTGGCTGGACTAAAATGCCCTGAGAATAATGTGATTAAAAGGAGAAAAATGTCACACTTCAGTGTATCTATACCAATTTACATAATAGTCCTCTTAGCAGTTTCAAATCCGTATCTTGCTTTTACACTTGTATGGTATTCAATAAAGACTAAAAGCAGTTTTTTCCTCTAGATAAATCTTGTGTGTCAGAGCTATTTGAGCATGAAAAAGTTGTCCACAAGTTGAATGACTACTACTCTCAGGCTTGTCTTATATTTTAAAACCCCCAGTAATTTCCTACATTACTTCATCATATGTTTAAGGCCTTCATTATAAAAATTACTTTAACTGCATGCTGTGTTCTTTTTTTTATAGGAATAGGAATAATTCCCTTCTTCAGTCCTGAAAAAAAATCCTAAAAGTTTTGAAAAGAAAAACCCTAGCATATTCCAGCTGGAATAGAGAAATACTTGCCTCATGACTGTACAAAAAATCTACCTAATGCAGTAGAAAATTATGAACAATGTTAGGATCCACAATTGTGTTAATATTTTTAAAGACCTAATACCTATTTGTGCCTTGTACATTATATTATGGAGATTCCTGTGCATTGTCGCAGCTCTGTTCCTTTTTGAATACTTATTTAGCAATGTTATAGTCATTGAATCAAATCTGTCTGCCCACATCTAGGAAACTGGCTACTGCCAATTAGAAAAAGTTTTATTCAAGTTAAGGAGAACAATGAGGGGATTAGATGCAAATGTTCAGCCACAGTTTTTATATATTTCTTTTAAAATATCAAAATTTTGAGGAATCTTTGTTGCTGAACAGATTTAGTTAGTTAGTTCACTCGGTTTTCCTATTTAAGGTGGTATTATGCCTTTTCTTCTAGAAGAATAAACAATAGTTATACTGTACTTGCACACATGAGGATTACTGAAACAGAAACAGGGAACAATGTGAGGATAATTTTATATTTCTTCTGCCTGCAAAGTTTTAGCCTTATAATTTCAAAGCAAGTTTTATGATTTGTTTTCAGAAAAGAACATGTGGGACAGATGTTTAGATAAACTTTCCAAGCATGAGTGTAGTTAAGTGTTGGAAGGGGTCAGTCAGGGAAGTGCTATGTAATTAGGGAATCTTTTTTTGTTAGATATACAGGAATAGTTTCCCCTGTGTTAATAAAAGAATTTTTGTTTACAGACCTGTTATCTTCTATTTTGGTGAGATGAAAATTACATTGTTAGGCATTGGTGGTTAAAAATAAGTGCTCATCATATTTAAACATTGTTCTAATAAATGTTCAGTTATGTACCTGGCTTGAAAAGATGACAAGCTGGAGTGTTTCTGGTGTGATGAATTCAGTTGGATACTCTCTTCTTCATTTAAATTATTCAAAAGTGTGTTTAATCTGTGTGTCATGTTATTTGGGGCTAGATTAATCTCAGGTTTTTAAAGAAAGCACATTCTATAGACTGAAGGATTAGTCAGTAGTTGAATGAACTGGCCATAAAACCATGTGTTCTTTAGTCAGGTCTGTAAAAAAAACAGTTCAGTAGTATTGACCAACCCCTTATTTGAATTTAGGAAGGTATCCCATACATTTCCTGGGGATCTTGCTGGTAGCCTAATACTATTGGAAAGGCTAAGGAACTGAGGAGTAAGCAGAAGTTAAGATAGGAGTTACTTTAATATTGCCCTAAAAAAAATTAAATTTTGTATTAATCATTTTAATCCAGAGCAGAAATTTTCTTAGACAAAAACTTACAGCTTACATGCTGTTTTGCACATGTTTTGCACACAGAAGTGATGATTTCAGAAGTAATGATTGCCTTTGAGAATGTCGCTTATATCAGAACAGTTCTGCCTGTCTCTACTGTAACATTGTTGTTTGCTCCTGTAAGATACAAATACAGTCTAAAACACACACTGGGGAAACATCTCAGTGAAGTTTTAGCCCAGGACAGGAAAAGGAAAGATGATTCTCAAAAACAGAAAAGAGATGAAAATCCAACTTTAAGGTGTTTTGTTAGTATCTGCATTAATGTTCAAGATTTTCCAGTGCTGAAGTAGTTTTTACTTTGAAAGTGCTTTCCAAACACTCACCCACGGCTATTTACTTAAGGACTTCTGTTAAGAGGGTGAAAGGAATGTACTGAAAATGTCTCTCTCTAGAGGCTGACAAGGCCTATAATATAAAAGATTCTGTTTTTCTCTTCCCTATTGTTTGAATCTCAAGCAGTCATATTTAAACTCATGAAGGAAAGAGACACCAAAACATATCGTTCCTAGTTAACATCATCACATTATAAAATTGTAACCTGATTTCCTATTTAGCAAACGATAGTATGATTTTAAATCAATCCAAAAATTGTCTGTAATTTTCTCTCCAAAGGCTCTTTTAAAATTAGTGAATTAGTTATCAGCCTTATATACATTTTAATTTTTGGTGTTTGCACTACCTGGTTTTACATTATTTTCCAAAGCAAAGAGTCTCTTTAATATGCTTTAGTTTTAAAAGCTCATCAAAACATAGTTATACAGAAATAGTGATTAAATAAAAAAATGTATTAGGAGGTTATTCAGCTGCTTCATACTGTATTTCAGAGCAATTCAGATTTGGTTATTTTTGTTTATATTTTAATATTTTTCAAAATCAAATCCTAAGCACATCTACATCTACCTCTAGTCATAGAACATAAGTCCATAATTTAAAAAAAACCAAAACAATCCGCAAAAGAAATAGGCTCCAACAAACTAGTAATGAAACAAAGAACAAAAATGCTTTTATTCACTTTTCAGCCCCTCTAGACAGTTCAAATTATGTGTGAAATATTAAAAAACTACAGCAAAGTATTTTAGATTTCTCAGACCTGAGAAATATATTCCTTAAACCTTGGTCTTGCAACAGACCTTTGCCTGGAATGCTAGTTTTATGACTTTGATTAAACATGACCTATGTAATCAAAGTGGTCAAGATCACCCTCTGACAGTGTGATGTTAGCCTTCTCCCAGCTGCACCACAGCAGTTCCGCATGACGTCCCTCCCCAGTTTCAGCTTTCAAGCCCATCAGGCATGTTTTGAGCAAGCTGTGCAGCCCATGAGGCCAGAACTGAGAGGCAGTGTAGTGACTCTGCATGGGGCAGGACACAAAGAACTCATCAGACCTCATGCCAGCTGCAATGCACATGTTCTGTGTGGCCCCCTCCACTGCACTTATTCAGGCCACCTGGCTTTGTAAGATGTGAAAATGGTTAAATCTAATTTTCAGCTTCATTTTCAGAAATATCACATTGAGTAGGTTGTCAAAAGTCAGTGCTTGAAAGATGTAATGTACTTAAATGTATTTCTAAAGTAACTTCTGTGCCACAGTGGTTGCTGTTACCTTGTTCTGCAGCAATCATGCTGTGGTAGCTGGACTTGTGAGAGAAGCTATACCATTATTATCGGATGGGGAAGTTGAGAAGTATACTATTATCTTTTCCTGCCTATCCATAAGAACCACAAAATAGCATGTCTTGCATCTTCACGTATTCTATTCACTTGTACAATTTCTCATATACATTCACAATTTGTGGAGTGCCCCAGACAACACATTTCTGTGCTGGTTTATTGTGTATTTTGGCAGCACCATGAGAATGCAACAAACTGTTATAAACTGTTGTATACTCTGGCATATATAATAATGTCTGGCCTTGATGGGGTTAGTTAAATCTATGGGTGTCTTGAGAGGCACAGTTGAGCATTTAGTCAATGTTTCTGTGCAATGTGGTTGTCTTAAAACTCTCCTTGCTAACAGAAGAGCTCTGTTGAACAAACATCCATCAGTACAAAGCCTTTTGATAGGAAAAAATCAAGTTCTTGTTCCCTTGTGCCTAAAACATCCACACATCCTCTGGAACTCAGTGGAGGCCATGATGTGGTTTAACTTCTATGCTTGTATGGATATTTACTGTACTGGGATGAACAAAAATGTAATGACTGAAATGTCTGAAATGATTGGCACCTGGAAAAATTGATCCAAAATTACAGAGCTTGTTTGTCAAGCCTGCTGGTGGCAAGCACCCCATCTGCATCAGGACAGACTAAATCATCTAGAGGACAGCACAAACAGCTGTAGGTACCTGGGTACCTGAGAGCATTACACTCCTGTGTAATGGACGCAACAGAGGGGACAAAATTTGTTTGTAGGAGACTTTCATTTGTTTCCTTGCTGCAAAGGAGCATCAGAGGACCACTGAACCTAGAAGATGCTAGGATAGTCAAGCAAAATTCTGAGTGGTATCAGCAAAGCAACCACTTTGCTAAAGAATGAGAGGATGTTCCTTATCATATAAGCAGTGAAAAGGAAAAAAGGCAGCCAAAGATGAGACAGAATCAAACACAGTTTAGGGAGTGAATTGGAAGATGAGTGTTTATGGAATGATAATTCTAATTGTATTTTTCTATTGCATCTTATACTCAAAAAATGAGTTTATTTGAAACTGATACTGCTTCTGAGAGGCAACTGTATAAAAAAAAAGTGTTTGGGGGTGAGTGTCATGAATTCTTGGGTGACCTTGGCTTTCTTCATATTTGGACCGAATTGGGTCCACTCACGGTGTAGAACAGGAGAAAAAAATAAGCATACCACTAGTCTTGGCTACCTACATAATAAGGCCAGGCTAAAGTGGAAAGGGAACATGGCAATGAAATTACTTAGTTTACATAGAAGAGGAAAGATCTTGTGATAGGACCTGGAGGACTATGACATTTCAATTCTACATTTGGAGTTTATTGACACAGAAGCTAGAACAATTAACTTGAAAACAAACAAACAAAATGCAGACTGTTAAACATTACAATTAAAAACATCTGTAAATGCTTCTCTTCCCTATGCAAAATGCCCTTACCAAATTATCTTTATTTGTTGCTCTTGTTCAAACAACTCCAGGGTAGCTTGCAAGCATCATACATTCTCACTGCACAGGCCACTATTTAGGATACATCCTGTTTTCACTCTGGAGGTCTGACTGAGGAACTTCTCTTTCCCCTCAGCAGCAGCAGCCTACAAACTGGTATACCTAACTCTTGCTCTCCCTCTCCCCATCTCCTTCTCATGGGAGCTGTTCTGACCTGGTGCTCAGGGAGGAGGGCACAGGCCTGGTGTGGGGGAGGTGCTCCCATACATGCAACAGTGGGTGAGGAATAGGGATACCCTCATTGAAGACATCATTTGAGCAGGCATGGAGTTGCAGGGACAGAATCAATGACACTGGTATTCTTGTGTTCTTTCCACTCCCACTGGTCATTTTGATAACATTTTCCTCTGAACATATGCAGCTAGGAAAGACTGCAAGGAAAATACTGCTGTGCACTTAAAGCATTTAAAGCACTACTTTACACTTCAGAGCCATTCTGCAGGTACAAAGCAGTGAACAGCTCAGCTTGCAACCAAGTCCATGAGAAAGTAGAAGAGTATTTGTGCAAATGCCTTTCATATAATAAACCCAGAAAATGTAACTGAAAGACAATAAGAAGGATCGAGATCATGTCAACAAAGAGATTATTCACTGTGTTAAAATAAGAGAAAGATCTTGAGAGAAAACAGAGATACAATTAGAAAAAGATTTTAAGAAGAGGAAGACCTGAGACTGGAAGTTTAAATACTTTAACCTGAAGTGTGAAAAAGAGGGGGACCAACAAGATGCCAGAGAAATTATGTGGAGCACCACAAAATAAAATAACTACTTAAAGTAAAAAGGAACACAGATGCTGTCAGAGGTCATGAGGTATTTCACTTTGTTCCATGTTCTTGCAGCCTATCTGGGCATTTGATTACCACTGATTCTTATCCATTTCTCAGCAGTAACCAGTGAGTCTGAGCAATCAAACTGGCTACAAAATCCATAAATATCTGTTAACTCTGAATAACTGCTTCCAGGGGGTTATGTCAGCAAATAACTGTAGACAGGGAGAAGCAGAGAATTTGCTGATTGATTTCTTCCTCATGACATTCAAATTTGCCTTTTAAGCAGGAACAGGTATATTAATAAGACTTTGGTCTTCAAATGCTTCCCTGTATCCTCAGGTCAAGCAACCTGCTGCATTATTACCACATATAAATAAATAGATACCTCTGTTTCATTGTAACCCTTCTGCCAAAACACAGTAGTGAAGAACACAGCTGAGGTACAGAGATGCCTCTGAACAAATAACTCAATTGGCCCAGACGCTAAACTTTAGGGAAGTTGGTAGGTTTGGTAATCTGGAGAGCTGAGTATCGAGCTATGCCACCACTGAGAAGCTCCTGTTCCTTTCCTCTGTTTGCATCCTCTTTCAATAATGTTCTCCTGCTGCTTAACTTGTACCAGCACGAGGCATGGACCAACTGTCAGTTCAATTCCCTCATGTGGCAGAAAACAGCCCAGCTGTTTACATTCTCATGAGCAGCGCGACCAGGTAGGAAGAGAGGAAAGGAAAGAGCAGGAGCAGAGGTAAGGAAAGTGCCAAATTCTGCACTTGGGATGGGGCTACCCTGGATGTATGGACAGACTGGGAAATTTCATACTGGAAAGTAGTGCCACAGAAAGGGACCTGGGGGTCCTGGTTGCTGACAAGTTGAATTTGAGCCAGCAGTGCCCTGGCAGCAAGGAGGGCCAGCCCTGTCGTGGGGGGCATCAGGCACAGCATCTCCAGCCAGGCAAGGGAGGGGATCGTCCTGCTCTGCTCTGGGGCAGCCTCACCTTGAATATTCTGGGCAGTTTTGGGTGCCACAATATAGGAAAGATATATATTAGCGAGTGTCTAAGGGAGGCCAACAAAGATGGTGAAGGGGGCCTGGAAGGGAAACCATGTGAGGAACAGCTGAGGTCACTTGATCTGTTCAGCCTGGAGGAAACTGAGGGGAAACATCATTGCAGTGCAACTTCCTCATGAGGGGAAGAGAAGGGGCAGGCACTGATTTCTTCTCTATGGTACCCAGTGACAGGACCTGAGGGAATGGCCTGAAGTTGTGTCAGGGAGGTTTAGGCTGGATATTAGGAAAAGGCTCTTCACCCAGAGGGTGGTTGGGCACTGAACAGTGCTCCCAGGGCAGTGGTCACAGCACTAGCCTGAGTGTGAGAAGTGTTTGGACAGTGCTCTCAGGCACTGGGTGTGACTCCTGAGGCTGGTGCTGTGCAGGGGAGGAGTTGGACTCGATGACCCTTATGGTCCCTCTCAACACAACATATTCTGTGATTCTGTAATGCTCTGCTTGCCTGTTTTCACAGAGCCAAAATCAGAGAGCTGAGCTTAAGTGGGATTAAGACATGAATCTTTCTTCTCTGGAACGGATCAAAATCTTAATATCGTTAACGCTTACAGGGTTCTATGACTGGGACAAGGAGAGGCAATCTGGGCTTTTACTATGCTGGGATTGATTTTAACTTCAGTGATATCAAATCTTCCAATGTGCAGAACAGTAATGTATTTTTCCTATTTTCTTCATTTTGTTTTGTTCTTCCCCGTTCACTGCTTATAATAGGACCACACACAGGATTAAAGACACTACAAATCTAATTGCAGTCTGGATTGAATTTAAGGAGAAGTAAAAAATCGAGGGGGGGTGAAACTGAGCTGGTTTTCTCCGACATAGCTTAACAAAATGCTTTGCTTGAATATTTACAGTGCTTCCTGAAGCTTTTAACTAATTTTTTTTAAGTTAGTGAGAATTTATGGCCCTTGGCACAACTTTTAGCATACTAGAAATTAAAAAAGAAATTAAAGAGTTGAGCATAAACAATGAAAATTGCATGTAGGTTTGCTCTGTGAAGATGACAGATGATTACAAGCACTTGACTATCAGTTAATTTAGAAATTATCAGTTTGCACTTATTTTTCATGTGATCTCATTGATCACAGAAATGGTTGCTAGGATGCTATGCTTTGAAATTTGAAACTTTCTCCAGAAAAAGAGCAATTGTGAGAAGGTTTTTTTAAAACATATTTTCTTTTTGGCAGCCTCTCTATAGTGAAATTATTGATGCTAAGTGCTTTTCTTATATCAAGACTTCATCTTAGAAGCACTTATACCTAGACTTAATTTATGGTTTGTGTTAGATCTCTGAGTGAAGTTAAGTATACATGAGACGTATGTATTCATCTGACCTTAAACTCCTGTTAACTTTCCATGCTTAATATTTTCTCCTTCCTCCTGGAAATTATGTTTCCAGCTTAGTTACTGTTTAGATAATGGAAATAATTTTTCAGTGTTCACTAGCTTTCACCACTGAACAAACATGGAGACTCATGTAAAATGGAAGCTGTGTGTGTACGAGCCGAGTTGCTTAAAACCTCAGTGAGATGATGAATAGTGAACATTACAGGCCTGCACGGCACCTTGGCAAAGTCCTCTCAAATCACAATCCCTGGTAATTTTTAGCAAGTCTTGTGACTTTCCTCTCACTTTTTCTGTGTCAGGGTAGTTTTAAACACTTTAGGCTATTCCAGATGAGGCAGATGGAACTGGGATTCTGTCTGCAAACACAGGAGATCACTTTTGACAGCCATGGCTTGCTGCTTTTGGCAGAGGCAATCCCTACATGACCTTGTCTCATGCTGAGCAGGACAGTAGTTGGCTGCTGTAGGGAGCAGCCAGGCAAGAAGTCCTGAATGAGAGGGGGAAATAGGAAGAGGTAAACAGACTAGAGAGCCCTTAATCCATGCAACGGGAGCAGCCACTGGATGGAACAGGGCAGGGAATCTCAAACAGGAAATCAATACTAACCCTGTTTTGGATTTCAGGAAGAGGCGATTTATACCTTTTTGCTAGAAGACGCACATAAATGTATGAATAATACTTAGCTGGATAGTTCTGATCTTACCAACAGTTATTTGAATATTATATACTGAAGAACCTTTCTTGTGAATTTGAGACCCAAGAGGCCTGACACTTTATCCACTTTTATCCTTTTCCTAAATGACTAGTTAATGCCAGAGGAATTTGTCTCCATATGCAATAGTCCTGACTTAATTTATGAAGTGTCAGAATGGGGCCAGCTAACTCAGTAGACATGTAAGCCCAGAGATGTAGTGGAATGCTGATTCAAAAGATAACAGGAATCATGTTCATTGCACTCTAGCTATGACTGAGGAAAGTACTTACATCCTAAGAAATAGGCATTACATGCTATTGTCATGAAAAGAAACCACAAATTGCAGAGAAGAATCCAGCTCACTCCTCAGAACACCTGGGGAAAGCAGTTGGATAGAAGGCTGAATCCCAGAATACACAAGACACAAAGTGCTCAGCCTGCCCTCTGCTGATACCTCCTTCATCTGTTGCCCGCTCATCCTGAAGTCTTGGGACCCATGAATGGTTTTGGGGTTGCAGGAGGGATGAGCTGACTCTGAGACATTGGGGAAAATGTGAGGATAAAGATTCCACTGACATTCCTGAAAAAGGAACATGATGTTGGGCTGGAGGGAGAGCACAATTACTTGCTATGGTGAAGGTAACTGAGGGAGCAGGGGATGGGGACAGAGAAGATTACTTTGTTCTAGTGTGGGATACTCCAAGGAGGTATAAGGTCCACATTATGAAACAACCATTAAGCCAAATCTTTATAAAGTGGTTTTAATCAAATCTTCTATGAATAGCCCATAAAGCTCTGACTAAAATACCCTCACTAGGAATCTGAGAGAAGTTGACAACCATGCAAGTGCCACCCACACAGCTGGTGGTTGTGGGCCCAGAAACCAGGGCACGCCAAAATCTGCAGGACAATACCTTCTAACAATAAAGCAAGTCTCCTCTTGTGTTGATGGTGTCACTGTTGCTCCCATGTAGGCTGGCTGCAGTGTCTGTGCAATCCTCCTCTGAGTGTACCAGCTACCTGAGTATCCCTCTCCATTCAGTGGAAGAGACCTACCCCACAGACAGCTGCAGGGAGTACCCATGGCTTTCTGATATCCTCTAGCCAGATTGGCTAGAGGTTTTGCAGCACAGGCTGGCTGGAGCAGGGCCTGAGGATGTGAACTGGTATGCTGGGAAGGAGGGAGCACAAGCAGCATGTCTCCAGAGAGCAAGGATGGGAGTTCTTCAGTGGCTTATAAGCATCTATCACAGCAGGGCACAGGCAGTTGGAGTAGTCTCTTCTTGCTCAGGATAACCCAGGAGTCTAATTTAGGCAACCACAGACATAAAACTAAAATGCAGTGTTTGCGACCACTGAGGTCCTGCATGAGGTATTCAATCTCTTTGATGGCAAATTTCTTTGTCTGCAAACTGATAGGTTTAGTTTGAGGAAAAAAGAAAAGATATTTTAAAGCTGAATAAAAATCAGCACTTCAAAAAATATATAGTCTACCCTTCCTTGCTGTTTATTGGCCTGTAATTTGGTAGTGCTGCTGCAGCTGCCAAACTGTGTAGATTGGCTCAAAATTATTGTAACAACATTAATTTCTTATGTATATGAGGCTGTGCAGGAAGAACTGTCTTTTCAAAAATCGTTAACTAAGGATGGAAGACAAAATAGATGATTTATAAACAGATATTTTTAGCTAAAGAAAGAAGTTCTGGTCTATAAATATAACAGAGTTTGTGAACTGTTCCCATCTGTCTTGTCCCTGTCCTGTGTCAGTAGGGGGAAGTAGTAACTAAGACCTTCTGTGGCTTAGATACTAAGTGCTTTCATCAGAGTATTTTTGTCCACCCTCCTTTCTCTCCTTTGACATCAGCAAGAAGTTTTATTTATATTGTGCTATGAGACATTATATCTACTATGGAAAATTACTGACAACTGTTTTGTCAGTGACTCTTATGTCCAAGTAAATCTGCTTAGTTTACAACATTTTTTGTTGATCTGGATTAAAAATTCTGCAGGTGCTTCTCCCTGAAAGATACTAATATTGTTTCAATTAGGCTAATCACTGTAACAGCAGCTTTCTAAAAATTGCAGTGATGGTGGCTTCGAGGCATGCAGTGCGAGCAAGAACACCTCTGGTCCCCGATCCAGCCCTCAGGCTGTGTCTCCAAACCCTGTGCCTGCTCCGAGCAGAGCCAGTTTAGCTCCACCCTCTGAGCAGTCCACCCCTTATTTATATGAAGTCTGTGGTCCAACTGGCTTCAGATGGCGTGTGTTATGTGCGTGTGCCTGCCTCCTGAGTGTGTGAGACGAGCTGGGATCATGAGCCAGGGTTGTTCCAAGTGGTTTTAATCAGCAGCCCATTAGAGGAGAACGGAAAACTTCAAACAGGGTAAGAACCAAGTAACTAAACCTAACTTTGAACTTGCAATCTGGACAAAACAAATGCAAATGAAAATCTTCATAGTCTGTCAGTTTTCAGATAAATTATCACTTTTAAAGAGAAAGCTGTGCCTTCTAACAGGAAGGAGGAAATTTAAAAGGACTGGAATAAAGGAAACTGTAAAAACAAAGTGGGAATTGAGAATGCAAGAGAGAAAAAACAGCAAACAGTTCACGAAGTTGGTACATTCTCTTACTTTTTTCAGCTGTGGACAGGACATGTTAAGCTTTAACCTCTTGCTTTCTTGAATACTATTGTCTGGCTGAGTAAGTAGTTCCTTTTGCAAAGGGGGTGAAGATTTCTGCTCCTCACCTGTTTGCTGGCAGGTTTGTTTTCCTGAAAGCATGGAGTGGAAGAACTCTCCACAGCTCCTTGCAGGATGCCCCATGACGTGCTGCTGTTTGCTGCTGCTCACTTGTTGTTTTTTCACAGGTTGTTCCAGGACCTCCATGAGAAGGTGTTCCCCAAACCTCTGCTCCTCTGGAACTCGTGACTTCTTGCCTGGCACCAGGAAAACACTCAGCAGCAGAAATGGGAAAATTCACTCTAGTTTTGGGTAAAGTGTGCCTCTGACTTTTTTTACCCTGGTAAGACGTGGCTACTTGGACTGCATCTGCAATGTGGCAAAGGGCAAAGTGAGGTCGGCAGAGAGGCCATGGTTTGTGGGCAAGTCCCCAGATGCCGCAGGCTTTGTCGCCCTCGTCCCTTCCTTCTGGCCTTAGTGGTGGCCCTCTGTCTGTTCTGCCAGACCCTGACTCCTCTCATGACCAGCAGCATCCTTTCGGCAGTTGTTAATGGGATTGCACCCAACAAACTGACTAAAACACAGCAAGGAAGATACAAGGAGGTCTCCCCAAGCACCACTCACTGCTTCCTCCCTGGCAGCAATTCAGAGACAGTGAAAAAGGTAAGTCAGCTGGAGCAGAGTGCTGAGCAATAATTAGCAAAGCAAGGGATAGCAAGTCTGGCAGGATCATCTGAGTCCAGCTAAAATTAGCCTAAGCTTGGAAGTCTGGGATCTGTATACAAACAAATGGGTGATCTAATGACAGCGGCATATGCACAAGCACATTCCCATTACCAGCTCCTCAGTGTGCTGTTGTTAACACAGGAATCCTGAAATCTTCAACTGAAATATGGCATTGCTCTGTGATTCCAGCAAGATTTCAGTTTGCTGCACAGACCATGCCTTATTTTGGCTTTGGGAATTAGTTTAGAGGCTTTACAGTATAAGCATGTAAATCAGGAGCCAGTGGGGTTTCATGGAAGTGACTGAGGCTTTTAATTGGCACAGGGACTGCAGCTGCCCTGTGTTAAAGCTGTCTGCTCATCAGCTCTGAATGTTACTGGAATTCTGCTGAGAAGCTGAATTTAACTCCATTTGAAAAAGAAAAGAATATTTTCAAATCATGCTGTATACTTTGGAATCTCTGCCTCAAATTTTACTTTGTCCATAGGTTACCTGACTTCATTTATCTTGTATTGGGTTCCTAGAGTGGGTGTTAAAACCTAACAAATGGAGACGCTGTTATTTTTGTTGGAAAATGTAGTTTGTTAAATGGTCTCCAGACTGAGGTAGTTATTTTTACTCTGGAATCTGTGATCAGCACTAGTACAAATGTTTCAGGTTTCCTTCAGTCCTATAGAAGAGCTGCTAATGGTGTAGCAGACACTACACTGTGAAATCATCATTATGCTAACATTTTATATACAACTGTAGCAGAAGTTTTAAAAAATTGTGACCTCACAAATTATGGAGAGTAACTACATAAAACAGTTCAAATATTTAAAAAAAAAAAAAGTACCAGGCTGCTTCTTTGATTAGACAGAGTTCATAGTCTAAAAGGTCAGCAATATTGATTTTATGAGAACAGCTGTAAAGCACATCTTCTGCAACAATCAAAAACAGATATGGGGAATAACTGTGGCATGAACTTTATGAACTTAACTCTTAAAATACTGGGTATTTTTCTTATAGTACATGCTGCATTTGTCATAATTTTATATTTTAATGACCTTTTAGTATACTAGGTACCCAGATTCAGATCTGTTCTACAATATGACATAAATAACTACAGCTTAAAGGGAAATAAGCACAGCTGACATATGTGAGTTGCATTGTGTAACATCCATAGAAGCCATCCATTCCTTTTTGCTCATTGCTATTGTAATAGCAAAGAACAGTTCATACCTGGGGCTACTTAATGTCTGTAAGAACTGGTGAAATAACGGCAAAGTTTTTCTAGTATACTGTTTGGCTGAAAATATTTGTAGTATCTTCTTCTGCAAATTCCCTGAGGAAAAAAATGCAGATTGACATCGAACTTGGTGTGCTGGCCAATTGAAAGGAGAAGAAAGCTTTTGTTTTTACAACATGCTTGTACTTACTCCTCTCCAGCATACATGGTTGAATGTGACTATCACATGCACATGCTGGACCTCTAGCACAGATGTGTCTATTAACCCTTATAGTATGTTTTCCAGGGCTGTGCTACCTTAACACATTCCTTTTCAAGTTCTTAAGACCACCCATAGCTAGCTCCCTGTTTGTCTTGAATTTTTTCCTCTAGAGCATGATGAACAAAATGTCTTGCACATGTTGGGATGTTACTCTAAGTTGCTCTCTGTTTCCCAACTTTCTCTGCTGGTTGTGTGGGCTGAATAATAATCTCAGAGAACAGAAAAGACAAACATTGCCAAAAATCTCTACCGCTTTGCTTTGAAAGTGTGTTCTTGAACTGTGTGTTTTCATCCACTGCTTATTCAGATAGCTGAACTGTTATCTGGCTTGATTTTATTGGGCACTCAGTAACATCTAAGACAGATGTCACAGTTGAAACTTTACACCGTTTTATTTTACACTCACGTGCCCACTGACAGGAGCTAGTTTGGAAGCAACTTTTCTTAAAGCTCTGGTTAGAATCTTCATGTATGAACCTGGAAAATACTTTAAAATATAATTATTCACCTTTGCAATTAACTAGTCATACATGTATTCTTTTTTAATAAATAGTCCTTCAAGAAAATTTAAATGCATTAAAAGAATCTATTATAAAGTTAAACAGTGACTTAAGGCAAACAGTGCATCATGTCTTATGAAATCAAAATTCATTAATAAATTCTAAGGAAAATAGGACCCTGCTGGAGATAATATTTTTAGGTAGCACATAGTGTTATGGGTTTTGAATGATAGCATGTTGCACTGCAGATTCTCTTCTGGGCAGGGGCAGCTTTTGTTCTTGGTTCCTTCAGGAAAACAACCAGTACTGTGTTGAGTCAAATTTGTGAGACTTTGGTTCTGATTGTTATTACAGGGGCAAAATCCCCTCCCAAAATCTAGTAATTTCTTCATTAAGAGTATGAGTAGCACTAAGTGCCTCAAAAAAACCCAACAAAACCAAAAAAAAACAAACAAAAGAACCCTGGCATCTTTTATGAGCCATTTGTTGGAAGCAAAGGAAGAGATCTTAGGAAAAGTCGAGCTTTGCCAACGTATGTCTGATATCAACATTCACCTCATTTGGGAGAGTTACAGTCAAGTGTGGAAGAAGTATGGGAATGGGCATTTACATCTGTATATGTGCCTTTAATTATATCCAGGATGCTCTGGGATGGAGCCCTTCCTGTTGGGCACACAGTGCAAGCTGACTTTTTCAAATTGCAAAAACGCAGATTTCATCCATAGCCTGGAAAACCTTGTAGTGTTCATAGTACTCCTCTCTCTGGTATCACACAGTTTTAAAAGCTGCTGGATATCTTGTCCTGAAGCTTTAAATTCATGGGAACAGAGGTCAACATTTTCTAGTACACAATTAGAAGTTAATATCTGAAGCATGAAAAATAGAAGGCTTCTTTCTGATTCTCTGGCATTAAAGACAGTAGAGAGAGTGATATCACATCCAGCAGCAAGCTGTCTGCAGGTTTAGCAGGGCACTCTTACCTCCCAAATGATGAAATACTTGTGAATATGTATATATATATTTCTACTATATATATATAGTAGAGAGAAGAGCTGGTTCTGAAGCATTGAAACTGGAATAGGTATCATTAAAAAAAAAATTTAAAAAAGGCCATACAAGCCCTCTGTGCAGTTTGCCTGGCACACTATTGTGCCAGAAATACTTTTGGTACCAGCCAGCTGTAATACTGTTACACTTATCTTAAGTAATTTAGCTCTGGTTCTCGGCCAGTTTTGAGAAGAGCTAATTATCTGGTTAAGCTGTGCTTCCACTCTCAGAATTAATTCGACCAGAGGCAATTTAGATGTCTCTGCACACAAGTAATTTTGCCCAGGTAGATGGTATACCTCTACTGGGTAGAAGGAATATAGATTGTATTGCTTTTAGGAGGGTGGATACCTGGTGTTCAGTTGCTTCCCCAGTCAGAAGACCCAAAGCCACTTTTCCTGTTTTTATTAAAAGTCCCTGTTCCCAAGCCATTACGCTTTACATCCAGGTTGAAATTGTGAGCCTGGTTCACCATATTGGCAATGGGATTTTCTGTTTGGTCCTGGAAAGCAAATTTCTCTCTTTTCAGTATTCCTTCCACAGCTGGAGAAGAAGGAGGAGGAAATTATTAATCACCTTTTACAGTTATAACTCCTGTGATAGGCACTTTTTTGGCATACTAGCTTTCCAGCAAGTTTGAATGTATTTAAACAAACAAACAAATAAGAAATTCATATTTTAAATTGAGTCCAGAAGGAGATTATTTCATGGATACTCACAAGACTCTTGCTTCACATCTCCTGGCCAGTTAGGCCAGCTGAGAACAAGAAAACAAAGAAGATGCACAGCTCATCATACGAGAACTTGATGAGAGGGTTAGGCTGGCATCTGAATAAATGAAATAACACAGGTGTGGTGAAAAAAAGCTGTCTTCATTTCAAGGCCCTGAACCTGCCACTTGTGTTTTGTGCAAAAGATTTATCTCAAAGAGGAACTATACTGAAGTGAGCAAACAGGAAGGATAAGAAAAGGCTTTTTACAACTTCATTCTGAACAAATAGGATAGAATATAATTTCCTAGGAGTGGACAGTATGAAAGATCCAAAATAATGACAGCCTGATGTGGCCATATCTGAAAGACACTGTGTAGAAAAAGAAGGGACAAAAAGGAAAAAAAAAAAAACCAACAAAAAAGAAATATCATGGTTTAGTCTTAGTAAACATCTAGAGGAAGATCCAATTGAACATCTTCCATGGGTTACTGGCCCAGGTATCTATATTTAAAAATTGGCAGTGAAATTACTGAAAAGCTGAGAAAATGTTACTAGAACATTAGATCACTGGACATCCAGAGTGGAATTATCCTGTCTTTACTTGAGTGCTTCACTCTGTCAGAGGCAGAAAGCTGGACTTCACAATGGAGATGACTGTGTCTACTGCAAAATTCATCATGAATTAATGCAGATAATTAAAACAAATCTAGTGAACTGCATCCTCTAAGGACATGTCCCTTTTTCTATTGATTTTTTTTTAATGGAATATGCCTGCTTCACACAGAATAAGCAGGCAACAAAGGAGATAGGAGCCGAGTGTGTTATGGAAGAAGGCACAGGGAAAGGAAGCAGGTGTAGAAGAGTAGGGAACTACAGCTGCAAAGTTATAGCAACTTCAGAAAGTACAGAAGAGATTGTGTACAGAGACAGCTGAATTTGTGCAAGGTAGGAAAAAGGGAGACGAGAATGGAAATGAAAAGAAGACAAAGCTAATGAGAACTTTTGAAATGTAAATATCTGAAAAAGGAGAATTGAAGTTGGATGCATGATAGAATGAGAAGAGATGATTTTTTTGCTATTATGCAGAATGGAGTGTCCTGAGAGCTCTGGATAGAAAAGATTACATTATGCATAATAAGCTTTGATACATTTTTAAGTAAATTTAACTTAAAAGCTATTTTATAGAATAAGTAGGGGGATGAGAACTTTTCACAAAAGAGCAAAGAACTTCACTAGTATGAAACCTGCTGCAACTAAAAAGCAATCAACATATGAGGGTATAGTATCAGGAACTGATTTCCTTGGAATGATACCACATTCACATTGCACCCTATGAAAGCAGGACATTTGTTTTCCCCTTTTGTAATGTAAAATGAAACGGGCACTAAGGAAACAACTATTTTTACTGAGCAGATAACTAGAGATATTCTGGTGATAAAGAGCAAGGCTGTTGTGGTAGCAGTCAGGAAAGAGGGGCAGGGTGGAGGCTTTGCAGGAAGGGAACTTTGAGAAGGACACATGAGGGGCAAATGGAAGCAGAATCTCACTCATATACTTCACTGCAACCTCCCCCAAAACAAGGTGTTTGGCTCATTGTCTGTTCTCAGGACAGGGCCATTGGTAGCATATATGACATGCAAGCATAAAGCAAAAAGCATTTTAATAAAAGAGCTCTGTTCTTCCTGCTCAGAGTGTTGGTGATGACTGTGAAAATAACTCCATTTTTGTTCTTGGATTTATAAAGTCATCAGAAGACAGCCATCAAAGTAATGCCAATAATCTAATTGCTCATTCTGTATTTATCCAACAAACAATTCAAAGCAGAATTACATTTCAGTCATTTAATTCTACAACTCAGTCCTTTCTGATTAAAAAATCCAACAGAACAGCAAGCAAACACATTTAAATATCCTCCGGAAAGTGAAACAGGAAATTAACTTCTCTCTTACTTCTTGATACAGCAGCTATGCACACTTTGAAATATAATGGTAGTATGAACAACTTACTATTTCTATGAACTTTCATGCAAGCACAAAAAGACTTTAGAAGTCACATTTGGAGCTAATAAACATCTGCACAGTCCCATAAATGAGTGGCTTGGGGCATTAGAACCACATGCTAAGTTTTTATTATCACTCTTCTTATTGATGCTGTTCAATAATAGTGCAGTATTTTCTGGGAGTCCCATTCCTGTATTTTATGTAATGTTGTTCTGCTAGGTGATATTTAGCAGCAAAGGTAGATGCTGACCTCCTTTGCTAGCTAAATGGGAATTTAGGCTGTTCACTGCCTCTGAATATTGCTAATAGTGCCAGCCTTGTTTTTATAAGGCAGGTTTTCCCTTGTGGTATTTTTGTTGCACTCTGCTTTCATGCAAAGGCCTTTTGGTTTGCACAGTGGCTCATACATCTCTTTTGCAGCTGCTCAGTACCTGCAGGAAGCAGTGGGGTTAAAGTAAGCTGCAGTCAAGTTATTTGAAGCTACTGGACCAAGTCTCTAACATTCTTGGCTAGTTCAGTATGAAAAGTGGCTGTTTGTAATCAACACAGGGACTAATGACACCAGAACTGGGTAGCTGAAAAGATGATTCACAGTTTTTGAGTTCTTTCCTGAGAGAAGCTTAGACAGACATGAGTTGGGCCATTATGTTAGAATGGAGAATTTTGTTTCTGCAGTTGAAGTGATGGTCAGTGAAATTCTATGGCAACAGTTCAAAATGTATATGTGCTTCTTTTCCAAGCATAGACAATGCATCAATATTTATGGAATTATGTAATATTCTTGGAATCTCAAAGAACTGCCAAGGAACTGTTTTGCTGTCTTCAACTTGAAATATCTTCACTATTTTCTTCTTGGCCAAAACAAAAACAGTAATTATACATCATATGATTTAGTTACTGACTAAATTCTAGATTTTTGGAACAACCCAGAAATTCTGTACAATAAAGAAAAGCTTCAGAGACTAGTAGAATCAATTATATCCTTATACATTCATAACCTAGAATTGAATATACCAGTTTCAAGGGAAATGTCAAAACATTTTCTATTTAATAGAGAACTTCACAGCTCCCTGGAAGTTGCAGACAGACGGAACTAAGCATTGCAACTCTGAAAATGGAGGTCTATTTTCAGTTGCACAAGGATGGTTACATAATTCTTCAGCTTTCATATTATATAAGTTGGTCCTTTTATCTTGTTTATAAAGACATCAAAGAAGTATACATTTGATACAATTTAAAAAAAAGATCTTTAATAAATTTTAATGGAACTCAATTTGTTCTCTTTTGTGTTTTTCATGTTATTCTGTAAACTGAAAACAAAATTACAAAATTCATTTTTATGCATTTCTGTTTACTTTACAGCCCATTCTGGTTTGTTTGGACCAGTTAAGGCTGTGGATCCTCTGTGTAACAGCCAGTTTCACTGAAATGAGGTCAGTGACTCGGCTAAGCGCAGTATTTTGTAAGCTGTAAGAGCAGATATATCATGTCAAAGCTGACACAGGTCTCATCCAAAATCATATGGGAAATCTCAGCCCTTCTGTAAAGCCTCATTAATTTCTGTGGAGACAAACACACACTTCTCTAGGTGTGACATGGGCTGCAGATGTTCCTACCAATCTCTCTAACATAAGATACATTGAATCTGTAATAAACTGACCTGCTAACCAACAGTCTGAGTCTTCAAACTAAGGAAGAGTTAAAAACATTGGTTGGGATGTGGGAACACTTGACTATTAATTATTTTCAAAATTTTAAAACCTTATGGATTTTTTTTTTTT
>VXBU01011512.1:46319-95946 GCA_013400315.1 Bombycilla garrulus
CCCCCCTTCATTTATAAAATGTGAAAATCTGCCTCTCCCTCTGAACAATACATGCTTTTGCCACAGCCTTGGAGCGGGTTTGGTGTCACAATCTCGTGGAAAATAATAAAAAGATCAGAAGGAGGAGTGAGAAAGCCTTAGACTTCCAGGCTTTCTCCGGGGAGATTTGCCATACTGAGCTGTACAAGCCTCTGGGCTTCCTTGTCTCAGCCCAGGACAGAGCTGTGTAGCTCTATCAGGGGTGAATGGAATGAGCCACCTGGCTTTAGAGCCCCCTTAGATCCTGCCACCAAAAAAGAACTTGCCAAATATTTTCCAGTGTCCTCTGCCTTCTTCCCTGTTCTTCCAGTCTGAGAAGCTCTCATTTCTGTTACCACAGTAAAGATTAAGAGGATGTGTGCGTCCCTATGACTCTGTGTTAGTTACCCTGCCAACATTTTCACATTTTTAAAAGGAAGGTTTTATCTCAGAATTTTTTTTCACTAGTAGGCATTTCTGCCCTCCAAAAATAATGTTCCCTATTTACTGCCTGCTGCCTGAATCTTTCCTGAATTCCATACTTTGGCCAGATGAGATCTTTAAGGATAAATAAACTACTTATATCTTTCCTTACAGAGCCATCAGTTTTTCTGTCCTTTGTTGAATGTGCCTCCCTCATTAGTCTTTGCTGACCCTCCCTTAATAGGCATTTCCTTCATTTCTCAATTGTTCACCTTTCTAATAGTTAAGCAAATCTTAGCAAACTTCAGGCTCCAAGAAATGTGTGCAGTTTATGCTACAAATCTAACTGGCCCATTTTAATTCATTCTGCAATAACATGCAAAATTCTGTCATTACCACACTCTTGCAATGGAAAAGATTGTGCGTAAGCTCAATGGTAGCCTGTCAGTTTGGCCATGGAAGAAAGCACATGTATTCAGGCTCCTGACAAACTGAGTGCAGTGTAACAGTGGATGCTCGCTGCTGCCTTGGAGTGTTAGTAATTTGGTGGAAGCTTTTGCAATTCCAATGAGGGACTTTTTAAAAAATCATAAACTATTTTAATAGTATTGCTGTTACATGATCATTTCCTATTTTTTGAATACTGCAGTTAAGTACTTAAACTTTACTATTGCCTCTTTTTGCAGTTTGAGTGACATCCCTTGAAGATTAAATTTTAGCCATGCCATTAGGAAGATCGCTACAGTACAAATATTGATTTGGGTTGGGATTTTTTTTGTGTGATTTATTGTTCCATAACATAAGTTTTGAATCCATCTTAGCTTTGACCAATATTTAGGTTTTCTATCAATTTCCACAGAAATCAACAGCATTTTCACATCATATTAATTTTCCTGACATTGTTAAGTAGGGATCATATACTACATAGATACTTAAATTTGCATATACTGCAAAGAGTATTAGGTCTGAAGTTATTTCCTCTTTTCTGACATTAGCAATATACACCGAATTGTGCTCTGTTTTCTGCTGTTTTAAGAGCATGCTGTGTTTAATACTTGGCTGTATAAACTAAGCCCTGGTTCCAGCAACTATGAGGATGATCTGACTTTTTGCAGATGTGGGAGTGGTGCTTGGGTGGAGCTGCACCAGGAACAGGAAGGGATGATTGAGACACCAGACCCGTGGGAGCAAATCTGAGCAAATTTTGGCCTTTTTCTTTATGTGCTTGGGTCAAGAAATCTTTCTGGTATTTAAAGTAGCATTACTTACAAATTAAAGCAAGGAATAAATACCCCCTCACTGATAAAGCCACCGGAATATATTCAGGCATAACTCATTTTGCTGTAAAATGGTTGTTTGAGAATTGTATTGTTATGAAAGATAAGGCCTCTGCTGCCCCACTCTTGGCTCTCTGTAGAGAATTCTGTAGCTTTTTTGTACCCAGTGGTAGTCACTCCCTGTAAAAGCTGGTGCTTGGGGAATGTCAGGGAACGTGAGCCTGCAGGAGCAAGCACAGGTGTTCACAGATGTCAAGTGATGCTAGCTGCAAAGTTTTCTGTCTCTCTGTATATTGCATAACTGAAGAAGCAGCTGGGAACAGATGAAAGAAAATTCTCATTTGATTTTCCTCAAAAGCAATTTTCCCAGTCAGTCTTTTTCAGTTTTTCATTTTGGTTTGTTGGACATCCCTTGGAAAACTTACTTTTTAAAGAAAATTTACATTTTTAATGGAAGAAAATTACTCAGTTCTCTTTTCTTCACAGCTGGAGTTACAAGGCTGGAAAACGTTGTTACATCAGTTAGAGATGGAGGAAACTAGGATAGAATCTGTATGAGTCACTGTCAGACCCAGGATGAAATGCATGCTCATTGCTGTATATCTTTATGTTATTCCTTTAGCATATTGTATCATCTCTCACTGTTCTCCTCACTCTTCCTACTTTTGACCAGAGGCTAAATAGGAAAAGTATCAGCTTAATTGCTGACATCTGGCCAAGGTACGATCTTGCAGAAGTGCTCCTTCTTCATAAGTGCAGCCAGTAACAGTTTCCTCAGAGCTGCTAATTAGTAGAGAATAAACTACAGCCGTAGGTTTCAGAGGCCCCAAGGGCCACGGCTGGTGACTGTCAGACATCCATTTTTCATTTTCCAAGACATACCAAATCAGCAAAATTAGTGAAAATGAGAGAAGGTGGTAGAGACAGGAGGACACAGTGATGCTCTTTCTTCAGTGAGTGTGAAGACTGGTATGTTTGGGTGAACAGAGGTACGTGTTAACACAAAGTGTTAAAAAATTCTGCTGCCAAGGAAAAATGAACAATCTGTTCATCATGCCTTTAGTAATCAGGGCATGATGTACTACAGCAAAGTTGTTATTAGGAAATCTGTTTTGGGAGTAAAGCTCGTGAAGTAATCAAATGGATTCCCTGGAGCTGTGGAGCATTCAATCTTAGATATCTTGAAATATTAGGTAAAGAGATTTTATTTGGTATAGTGAGTCCCCTGGTGGGTGACAAGATGGTCTCACAGACTTCTTAGAGTACATGACTAGCCTTGAGAAAATCAAGCAGACAAAAATGAAGAGGGTAAATGGTGATTTCTGAAGAAGATGGAAAGATTTCAGTTATGAATCAGCTATGGTGACTCAGGGCTTGAAGGAACAAACAATATGTAGTTTACAACATCTTCTTCTGCATAAATATTCTCAAAACCTGAAAAAGTTATGAGAATATATTCCTGACAGGCGTGGGGAAAAGGGAAGGGAGCAAAAATCAGTTGTGCTTAGATAATAGCCAACTGAACTTTGAGAAAGTAGAAAACAAGTAGCGTATTGTGAAACAGGCATGTTTTTCATGGGATGGCATGTAAAATAAGTACTAAGAAAACTAATTTTTCTCCATTAGTGAATGGTTTTCTATGGAGTAAGAAATATATAAACAAGGGTAGAAAACATTAGTTTTAACCTTTTTTTTCTTTTTTTTTTTTTAATTTTTCAGAATACAGTTAGGAGGAGCCCCTACTTGCTGTTTGTTTCAGCCTCAGACAAGTTTCCATTAAATCCAACTAACTTTAGCAAACAATTATAAAGAGTAAAGGCCCCAAGGAAAATTTCTTGTGTGTTCTGTAAACATCTGGTTGCCATTTTCAATTACAAGGACCAACCCACTGAAGGAAGCAGTTTAGTTTTTTTGGAACAGAAATGGGACACTGGGGTTTTTGTTCTTTTTCATAGTGGAGAGTAAAGGAAATGTCAGTAATAGAGAGGTCACTAGATGCTCAGCTTTTATAAATACAAAAGTCTCTGAGAAAATTAAAGTAAATTGAAATCAGGTTCTGAAAGTGTAAACAACCCTGTGGAGGTAAGGTTAAATAAGCAGGACTGGAGATCCTAGCATGCCAGCAAAAGCACAAGATCATTCTATCATAAGTAAGTAATTTAAAATTCTGTGCAAAATAATAATGGTGAAGCTAGCCACAGAAATATTCTGTGGGATACCATACAAATACATACGTATATTCAAATTTAGCAGATATTAACTTCTCTTCCCAAAATCCTTTTGATTAAATATTGGCACAAATATATAACCGACAGTATACAAAACTGGTTGGTTTCCTGATGCAAAATATATGTCATATGAGTCCTGAGCTAAGTTTTGACAAATAAAATAGACATTTTAGAAACACTTCTTTGTATGTTGTTAAACAAGGAGCTTCCTAAACAAGCTAAATAGGTAGAAATGTGATCCTCAGAGCATACTGAGTTACAAGCACGTAACAGATTAAATCTGCTTCCATAACATGGAAGTTCATTTAGTTTTTGGGAAGGAAATGCATACCAGAAACATACAGTATCTCGATCACTTTTTATTTTTGATTTTAGCAATTAATCTCATGCCAAATACATCATTGGTTTCAGTGCAAGACATAAGTTTCTGACATATACAAATGAATTCTGCTCTCTAATGTGATGCTGTGGTTTCATGTCAGAAAATCTAAATGCATCATATATTTTTCTGAACAATATGTATTCTTCTTCCTAATTATTAGCAGAGTGTGTTCATGCTTTGTAGAAGAGCACACAAAAGATTTCTTTGTGTTACTAAAATAAATCCTCTGTAAGATTGTACTGAAGCCTCTGTTTCAAATGCACTCTTTTCATTCAGAAAGTGAAATTCTTTATTTGTTTATAACAAAAGTATAAGGACATTAAGCTCTGCCAGGTAAAACCAAAATATAGCAGTTAGTCCCAAATGTACCAAACATATCTTTCTCTGAATGTTTTATTTAGTTTTTTTAAACAGAACATACAGTCCAGTGGAGAGTGGTATTTAAGGGGCTGACTTAGAGATTACAATAATTAAAATGGTACACACTGATTAAACAGTGAGCTAAAATTAAAACTTTACTGGAATAAATTATGTCATGTTATCAGAATCTGAAAAACACCAGTGTCCAGGAAGATCCACACTTCATCCAAAGGAAAGTAGCAATGTGCATGGCTACTGAAATTAAATAAATAGAAGGAATTTAGGCATCAATGTGCCAGCTTTGTAATATGCTAGTAACATGCAAATCCTGTAAAAGCGTTTGAGGCAATTGTTTATAACTGTAGCATGTTGGATAAAAAGGTAACAGCATACAATTCCTTCTTTAAGTATTTTTAAAATGCTTCCCTTTAAGAAATGAATCCTGTCTCTGATAGGATTCAAGCAGAGACTCTGGTTTATAAATATGTATGTCTGTTCCTAAATGTCAGATAATTGTTTGCTAATACAGGTGCTGGGAGAATGTCAGTAAGTCTAGCCAGGAGCCTGTCACTGTCCTGCCAGAACACTCTCTGTAAGGGATTGTTGGTTAGGACTGCTCAGTGATTTGGCTCCTGAAAGCTGTGGACCCTTTTTGATGCAGTCATTGGCTCTGAGCCCTGGTCAGCTGTGAGAAGTGTGCTGCTGCCTTTCATCACTGTGCTCCCATTTTAGGTAGTGGCATTATATACCACTGAAACAATTTCCTTTTTTTTTTTTTTTTTTCCATTGGCTACCATGACTTATGATGGTTCAGGCAGCAAAAAGCTTATATGCTGTGTAGGCCTTCATTGTAATTTGCAGCCAGCCCACGCCATTCCTAGGTCCAGATTCCAACTTTCTCCAGCTGCATCCACTTTCAGCTGACAGCTCTTTTGAGTGCTGCATCCCAAAACCACCCCAGACATCAAAAGTGCAGTAGCCACCCACGGTTTAGAGCATGTTTCTGAAAATTTCACACAACATACTGTTGTTACGCTGGCTTATCTTACATCAAAAGGGAACCTTTTCTTCATGAGGGTAATGATTATTCTGCACTTCTGATGTTCGCTGTACTCTCTCAGAGTTGATTTTTCAATGTAATATTGAATATTTTTTTTCACTCAGCTCCTGAGGTTGTCCATTTGGAGGTAGTCCTAGTTTGCACAGATGTCAAAGAGAATAGAGGCTCCTCTGACATACTCAGAAACTGAGAAACTATTTCTCAGTTTTAAGTTAGTCAGGAGAACCTTCAGATTTCTGGAAAAAAATACTTCATACAGAAAATTATTACCAAAACTGACACCCTCCCTTTGATTAAAAAGGAAAACCCCACATATCACGAATTTCTATTATTTTTGGCAGGCATGTCTCCTTACAAAACAATGCCCATTTTTCACAACAGAAAGCAAAATATCGAAGGGATTTGGATTAAAAAGTAACAATGGAATAGGATTTGAGCAACTTTAACTAGTAGCAGGATTAAAAAAATACAGTCTTAAGATATTTCTTCAATAGTGCCTCACATAAATAAAATACAGTCCTACTCTGATTGAGGGAAGCACAGAGGAGCTGAGTGGTACGCATTTTGGAAAGTTTGAACCAAATTGTTCAAGTCATAAAGTGTTTCTATAACAAGATTATTGTTGTAATTAATTTGTTTCTGACATTTGTGGTAATGCTTTAAAAATAAATACTTAGCTATAAAAAGGAATTTCAGTTTTAATTTATTGTAACTACTAAAAGTGTATATATAGAGAGAGCTTACAGAGCATTCTTCTGTGTTTTGTAAAAGATGACTGGCAGAACCACCATTATTTTAGATCTGATAGGATACAACTCAGTTGATACGTTTATTGATGAAGGGCTTTTGGTGAAAAATATAGAAGTAAGACAAGATAATTTGTGTTTTTTTGAAAGAAAACTAGTTCACTAATTTTTTTAATAGGTAAAATAGAAAACATATTAGAAAACATTTTGTATAAAAGTTCTGTTCAACAGGCTAATAGACAAACTAAGAACAAGATCTAGCTATTTTGAATAAAATCAAGAAATTTTTGTCTGTCTAAATGGGAATTAGGCATTTAAATATTTTTTTCCATTTGGCTTCAGCAAGTGTATAAAAAAATCTCTCTCACTTCAGATTTCACAGCCACAGTGAGGCCAAGTATCAGTGGAGCCTGTCTAGAAGTCATTCTTCAATAAAAAATAATTGAGGTAATTTTTTATAAATATGAGGCTGAAGTCAAGGACTTTAAATACATGGAGTTTGACATGTTAGCCCAATTTTCCCTAGGAATGTAGTGTTAGGGCTTTAAAAAAAGCTCTGAGGGTAGAAAAAAAAAGAAGTATTCAGGAAAGTACTAGCTCAGAAGGTAACTGTAGACTACTTAGGTTGCCTTTTTTATGACAGGATGATATGTGAAGTAGGGGAAAGCATCCGGTTTTCTTGTTCCTTTACCCAGCTCCATGGCACGTATGATTTACATCCCAGTTGTTGCACTACACTTTTTCTTTGCAAATCTAACAATGTGAGGATATATGTTCATCTTCAAAGGTGAGTTCTGACCCTACATTTCTTTTAAATGTTTGCAGAGATAATTTTAATGTCTGTTTTAGAGTTCATGTTTTATGGATGCTCTACATGGCAGTCCAGATATCTATCATGGATTCCCACTAGCCCATGGCACACCAGGTGAGTAGAGTAGTGAAAGGCAGCATGGAGTGATACATAGAAGACAGTATCTGTGAAGTACAGCTGGAAACCCTTACACTAGGCATGACTTAATTATTGCATCACTGTCTTCTGCAGTTTTGTCTAACTCATAAATAAAATGGGTCAGTTCCCTGGTTCTAAGGACAAATGATGCAGTATGGCTCACGTCCATGTATTTAAACTCTTCCCCTGGCTGAGGGTGGCCTGGTTTTTGCTGCGTTTTAGGAACTGTCACTGGCTTAGGCTTTCTCCTGGGGCATTGCATGGCCACCCAGGGAGAAGAAAACAAACACAGTAGATGATTGCAGGCCAGTGGTTGAGCCTGTGTCCTGACTCTGTTTAGTTTAGCCATTGCCTTTATTCCCAAGCTTCTTTTTTTCAGTATTGCTTCATGTCTCCTGGGTATTACGGAATCTGGCACATTAATAAGGAATGGTGTAGGTGCCCGAGTGCTGTAATTGCAGTGATCATGGTGTGCAGTTTGGATCTTAGAGTATGTTTTTCTGTTTCTTGCATGTGTGACCAAATGTCATTATTTTAACATTGTAATTGGTATCCTCATTCATTGTAATTAGAATGAGACAGGACACTAAGAGAGATAAACCCATTTACTCCTTAGCTGCTTATCCTGAGGCTGCTATATATCCATAGAAGGGAAGAGGCTGTTTTCTCAGCTGTAGCTCAGTTTCTACCCTTTAGTCAATGATGAATTCTCATTAGTGCCATCATTGAGAAGGCTTCTCAGCTCAGGTACCTCATATTCTTTTGCAAAGTGTGGTAGAAATGTTGGGGTGAAATGCAGAATGGAAAGCAATCACAAGCTGGCAATTTGGTTTCCTTGGGCAGAACTCCTCCTCATCAGGAAATACTTTCAAGTTGAATCTTCTTTCCAGGCACCAGCTCTTTCTGTTTGGTGCATGTGCCTTTCTAAAAGCCCAAACTCTTCCTTATAAAAGCAGCAGGATCCACAGGTTTTGCAATAATCTAATGGGAAAAGTGCCTCAGTACCACTTGTTCTTCTTGTTAGGTTCTATGTACACACTCATCCAAGTTAGGATGTGCTTCCGTAAGGTCCACAAGGTGCTTTGGAGCTCCTGTTCAACCATGTTCGGCACTGTAGTGGAGTCTCCCCAGGGACATCTTGGGGGTACCAGGGCAGGGGTTTGTGTCTGACAGGGTTACTGGGGTTACCAACCCAGCATTATGCCTCTGTGCTCCTTCATGAGTGTGTGCATGTGCGTGAGAGAGAAGAGTGTTTTGTGGGCAGAGCCCCTTGCTGCAATGTCCCTGGGGGCAGCTGGAGCAGGGTGCTATTTGAATTCTCCCACCTGCTGCAGTTCCTCTGGGCTCCATTGCGGAGCCTGGTTCCTGGTTCCATGTTTCAGCTGCATGACCCTTCTTCCCACATGCACATTCTCTCCTTCCAGTTTTCACCTGGTTCTTCATGCCAATCTGCTCTCATAGCCTGTCTCTGATATTTCTCAATCTGTCTTTTTTGTCAGGCAGTTTTCTTCTGTACCTTCCCAGAAGGTAAGAAAACACCTGACAGATGGATTTAACTGAGCTTTGATGGATCTGTGACGTCTGTGCTTTAGCTAGGTACCAAGTACTTCCATCCCACTGCAAGTTTGGTCTAAGTCCCACAGAGTGTGGGTGAGAAACATATATAGCAGCTTTGACTGCTGTGGCTTATGTTGTGTATTAAATACATATAAAGTAAGAATTCCAGCATTTAGGAGCAGTTGGGGTTGTAAGTTATTTTAGCTTGCATACAAGAAGAGCATACTATATTAGATTATTAGGAGCTTTTAGTTTCACTGAGGCTTGCTGTGCAGAAAATACCCATGTGTGGAGAACATACCAGAGTAATCTAAATATTCATCCAAAGCATGGTGTGTAAGCATAAAAGTGGAATAGCAGGCTTGAGTGTTTGAATTGCCCCAGTGTGTTTTTCATTGGGTCAGAACTGCATATTTTCTTTTTATTTGCTATTGAACTCTGCTGCGGCTCAGAAAGTATTTTGACAGCATAATTTCATACCTTGAGTTGACAGGTTATGCCATGATAAAACCTACAGGTTGTTAGAATTGCAATCTGTAATACAACTCAGTGCAGAATTATTCTTAGCCTGACAGTCTTTCCTGGACATAGTGAGAATCACCTAATGCACCTGCTTTACAATAGTGCAGTATTCTTCTCCCCATGTCAGACTAATACAATGCATTTTTTTGGAATGAACTTTAATTTCTGTTTTTTGGTACAGAAAAATATATGGATATAGTTTAATAATACTGAATTTTTTTTTTTTTGCTACATTTTGTCTTACAGACAGTTATCTGCAAATTGAAAATGCAACTTCAAAACATTTGCTGCAGGTCTGAAAATTCTGTTTTGGTTGTCTATTATAGTGTGGTAATTTATTGATTAAAGAAAGGATTGTTAATCTATTGCATGACTGAATGTGATGTAAATGGAGAAAGGATTGTCCTGTCTGTTCTCCATTCTTGTACTTATGCCTGCAATAGATTTCTTTTGCTTCTTTTAGAGAAAGTCATCTCCCTTGTATTATCAATTGCTCCAGTAAGGAAGATGGTAGTTCTTTGACTTGCTAGCTAGGTCTAAGGCAGTTTTAAAGTTTGAAACCAGGCAGAGAAATAAAAATATCTTTACACATTTTAGAATATTTTGCATAGAAACAGGTAGCTCTTGGCTTGTTATGCTTATTATTTTACTTTTGAAATTTGCCTTTGGATTGGAAAGGAAAGCAAGCTTGAAACCTGTCTCTGATATAAATAAACAGTAATAAAATAATTCTTTCTTTCAGGCAAGAGTGGAAGCATTAGGCCTCTCCATTTGCAATTAGACCCAATATGCCTCCACGGCACTTGCAGAAGAGATATAGGATAACCAAGCATTACTCTGTTTTTATGAGAGGCACTGCAAACAACTTCAAATGCCTATTTCACTGCCCAAATTCTGAACTCAAATGTGCCTGTGAATTAAGTCTTGAGCGTAGGGCAGTGTTTCGTGCTAAGCTTTTCAGGGACTGAACAGTCCTGATGAACTGTCTTTGGAATTAAACTGGTTCCATTTGATTCACACCAGCCTCTCCTCTACAACGAATGCTGCCCTTGGCAGTTCAAATCCTCTTAGTTAGGGAGTAGTTGAGCCAAAAAAAAGTCCTGATCATCCTCAAGGGGAGTGAGTAGTGACTATCCTCAGGATTCCTTCAGCCTTTCCCTGGCAGCCACACAGCAACTGCACAAAGTATTTTGTGAATGAATTAACTGTATCCAACCATCTCAGTGTCATCCGTAGGGTAGGGTATTTTTTTGCACTTAAAATACTCCACTGCAATCAATGTGACAAAGGTTTTAGCCTAATTTGTCCAGCTAAGCCAGTGGTTATGGGGCTGTGTGGTATAGCATAGTACAGACAGTCTGAGCACACTCCGAAACAGTAAAAGATTTGCATATGGGCAGATGAATAGCTGCTTTCCAAAATAGTTAGAAAAATATCAGAAACCTCACCATCTTGTCCTGTGCTATCACTCATGTGGCGTGATCATTTCTTCATTGTTGTCATAGTGAGTCCATATTGCTAATAGCTCATGACCATCAAGGGCCATGCCAAAAGAGAAATTAAAATGCTTCCAATAGCTACTGGTTTAAGGAGAAAATTCCTGAACACCTAGGTGTGAGACATTGCTGTAGGGAAAGTCTGACAAATGAAAGAGTGATATCAAAAACTTGCAAGAGGACATGTCGTTAATAAAGAAAAGTTATTCAGTCCAACAAGTGGCATTCTGGTATTTGCACAACAAGACAGACAAACTGCTGTAACCAGAAATAGGCTTCAAAGGATATTTTCCCCTGGAGTGTTATCCGTGAAGCTCAGATCTTCAGAGGTGTAGAATTCCCACATCCCCAGGCCCCTGTCACACAGCCTGCCTGAGGCTGCTGCCCTCTGAGATGCTGAAGAGCATAAAATTCAGCCTAGAATCCATAGGCAGTCAGTGAGGCAGAACTTCTGTCTTTCAGACATCTGTTAGTGCTTCCACTTTAAACTCCTGGCTAGCAAATTATTGGCTCTTATAAATTGACTGCATGGCAGGGTTGAAGCCCAGCATATTTCTCTGTCCAGTTTAAAGTAGTATTTACGCACAAACAGCTACTTCCATAAATAGGTGCTTCCTCCATTACCATGCAGGAGCAGAAGAGGTTGACTTTTTTTTTTAACTTGTATACTATGAGGACTCATGACTCATGAAGCTAAAATTTACATGAAGCTAAAAATTATATATATATGTATATATATATATATTTACAGTTTAGGATTACAACATGCAATAACTGAATACAGTTGAATGCACCAGTATGTAAAAATGACTTTTCCAGAAAATCTTCTCTTTACATCCATGAAGCTTAGAGGTGCCTGAAAGTATATTTCCAGTAGAGCTGACACAAATTTCTCTTAAAAAAGGATCTTCTACAAATCTCAGGATCTCCCTTAGCAGGGGTTCTACAGCCTCCTTACAGTAATTCCAGTATTCCTTGGAGTAAGGTATTCCAACACTTGATACATGTGTTTAGAACTCTTGTTTATGTGCCCTTTGCTGCAAATTAAAATGCTTACTTTGTATCCTGTCTTCAGTGATTAAAGAGACAACTTATTTTGGATGGGTAAAATTTTATTCTGTGGTGTTGTGGTTTAACCCCAGCCATCAGCAAAGCACCACCCAGCTGCTTGCTCATCTTCCCCTGGCGGGATGAGGGAGAGAATCAGAAGGGTAAAAGTGAGCAAACTCATGAATTGAAATAGACAGTTTAATAGGGAATGCAAAAGCTGTGTCTGCAAGCAAAGCAAAACAAGGAATTCATTCACCAGTTCCTGTGAGCAGACAGTGGTTCAGCAATCCCCAGGACAGGAGTTTCATAATGGATGGACCATACCGTTAGTTGGGCAGACAAATGCCCTCACTCTGAAAGTGTGTGTCTTCCCCCAGCTCCCTTTCTCACCCTTTCCCCAGATTCTGTTGTTGAGCACAGCATCACTTGGTACAGAATATCCTTTTGGCCAGCTGGGGTCAGCTGTCCCCTTCCAGCCACATGCCCATCCCAGCCTCCTTGCTGCAGGTCAGAGTGAGACACTGAGAAGGCACTGACACTCCGAAATAGCTAAAACAGTGGTGTGTTGTAAACTGGTTTGGTACCAAATAAAAAAGACATCACTGTATGAGTTGTTAGACCAAGGATTGACTCCATCCAAGTCAGCCCCTGTAGGAAGTCTTCCAAAATCCATCTCCTTTTTCTAACCCGCTACTGCAGCCATGTTTTCCAAAACTGGGGAACAGTGTTACTGGAAAGGTATGGCCAACACAAAAAGCAGAAAGATTAACCTCTGATCATTATTACTGCTGTAACCCTCATAAACAGGTTTGGTTACAATTCTTGATATCTGCAGGGCTATTATATAGAATTCTGTGGGGAATTGGCTTGGAATAAATTAAAACTGAAATTTTAAGGGAGTGGATTCAATTCTTTCAGCATCAATAAATACTTGCCAACAGTGGAAAAGTTATTAATATTTGCTTTGTCTGTTGGTTTTGTTTTTATTTATTTTGACAATTATATTGTATTATTCATATGCAGTTTATAAATTTGGTCCTTCTCTGCAGTAGTGCTCTATGGCAAATTGTACCTCTCAATTTGATTTCTTCTTATGAACTATAGCACTTTTAACTTGTTTTGAATTTCCTTGGGATGAATTTGGACCAATTATCAGAATTATTTTGAATTCTGACAATGCTTTGCAAAGTCCTTATAGTTCTTCTCAATTTGGTGTCACTTGCTATTTTTAAATGCACTTATTATTCCATCATTGAATTTTTTACCAAAAAATTTGATCAGAACTGAGTGTACAATGAAGTATCTTTTGAGGTTCTGCTCCAAAAAAATCCACTTTGATTGTGGATTAGACTTCATTTTTTCATTTTGTACAATCACCTCATAGGTATGTTGTGTGTAAACGATGTCAAAAGACTTAGTAAAGTCAGATTGTTTCATTGCTAATATTTGCTTTGTTCACTAAATTGGTTACTCTGTCAGAAGAAAGGAGGCTACTTTTATCTAGGATGTTCTTGAGAAACAAATGCTGGCTGTTTCTTGTTGTCTTCTTTTCTTCTAGTGCATATAAACTAATTTCAAGGTAGTGGTCTGAGCAAATGCAAAATTGCAAATTGACTTGAGATTAAAATAAAAATAAATCCAAGTGGCTTTTTTTATTTCCCAGAATGAATGAAATACAGGAAGATGAACATGAAAGATGAAAATTGTATTTGATTTCCCAAGTTCTTTCATTTCAAAATTCAGGATGGAAATCTTAATACTACAGATTGAAATTTCAGCCTATGGTAATGAAATGAAACTTAGTCATTTATTTAAATAATATATATGCCTAAGAGATTAAAAATTCCAGGGGTGCATGCATCTAACAGTTTTCTTGTTAGATATATGCACTGGTAAAATTTAACCTCCAATGCCATAGCTCATGGGGAGAATGTGATAATTTCAAAGACTGGAACAAAAATCACTTTACTTTAGAAATCACCTTCAGAAATTCTTGAAGTTTATCTATAAACTTGAAACTACATTAAATCCTACAGTTCTTATTTGGTTTCTGTTAACTTTGGACTGTTATATCAGAAAGAAAAACTCCCTGCCAAGTATTATACTGAAAAATTAAATGTTTCTATTGATGTCTGCATTGCTATTTCCTCTGCTGCTAAAAAATGTTTGCTTTTCTTCCTAGACTATTATCTGTTAAATTATTTTTTCCACATTAGCTATTTTAATTATTTCAAATGACAAATCAGTTTCAAAGCAAATGAAAACAGTGCTATCTCATTGAAAATTTGAATTTGTATATTACATCAAATTTCAGTTGAAAGGTATTGCTCTCTGAGTTGAATAGCTTGTTCTTTGACTTGATCAGAATAAAAGGTGATCACATCAGATTTTAATAAAATTATGCTGTAATACTATTAATTGAAGTAGAAACTTGGGTTGATGTTCTTAGGTAAACATAAGATACACATTTCACGTACAAATACTTTTTGAGGTGGGACTGTATGGTGGCTACACAGACTGCAGGAGAGGAGAGGCTAAGAGCTGGCAAAAGCCAGGTCAATAAAAGCATCATGCTGCCAGCACATATCCACTTGAAGCTCACTTTGCCTGCATAGTCAGATACAATTCTGCAGATGAGCATTCCTTGTGTATGCAAGGCCTTAATTAACAGGCTGAACGAAACTCTCTTGATTTGAAAAGATATTCAGAGAGCAGATGAACATGCAATTGCACAGTCTCATCTTGTTATCACTCTTTTACTTGTCCAAGTGCAAAATAATACAGAGTAGAGAGTATCTCCATGAGGTGTGATTTCATAGTGTCTAACGGACCTACAGCTCCTGTGTGCTGAGCTCCACTGGTTTGCTGAATAAAGCAAACAGTATTTCCATAACTAGAGACAAAGTTCATTCTGTGGGAAAAGCTTCCTGCAAATTACTAGTAATTAAATTGTTCAGATATGAAGCACTCTTTTTAACCTTCCCCTCAAACATCCCATAAAAGCCTGCTTCTGGTTTAAAGTCTGCAGGAAACCAGCAAAACAGTGTGTATATTGAAAATGAAATATTATGGATGTTATTAAAGCTTCTTCATTAAAGTCTCTAGAAACATTTTGAAACATAAGTCCTTCCATGCAGATGGTGTTTATTCTTACTGTCACTTCTGTTCTTTCTCTTTTATTATAGAATGTTTTGGCTCACATGTATCTTGTTTTACTTTAAAACTAAGTTCTGTGAAAGGGATCTTTGGTCCTTTGCATGGCCCATGTGATGTTGGAATAACAGTAGCATTTTTTTCCTGAGATATAGTTCTGCTATTATTAAATATGCAGAAAGAAGACAGTCTATTGGTTTCCTGATCATAGATGTTCATTTTTCCACAAAAAGTTAAGCTCTAGAAGGAGTGACATGGGCAAATTTGAGGCAAAATGGATTCCTAGAGGAGCCTGTTCTAGAGTTAAATAGCTGTTAGAACACATGACTCTTTTGTTTTTTCAATAATGTTTTCTCAGTTATAGTTTATGAGGAATACATTGATACATTTACACAGAAGTCACACTGCTCTGCCAGCCTGAATCTGAGAGACAGCAGTAGGTGTATGCTGTTTTTCTAATAGGAAGTCTCCTGACTTCTATAAATAGACATGTTTCAGTTCTGATTGTTCTGTACTGAAATAACTGGCTGGAGGTTTAATTACTCTGAATAGAGAACACAAGTAATGGCAGGCATTCAAGCTCTCCTGAACTATTTGACTTCCTGGGCACTGGCTCAAAAGCGCACCAGATCTGAGGGTACATTTTCCTTTTTTTCTCTTAGGTACGTTAATATTGATCACTCTGAGGCATCCTAAAGGCAAATACGCAGGGCAGCATATCCTCTGGAGTCAGGGATCAAATTCTTCCCAGGGCAGGATGTGTCACAATAAACAAGGGAAGGAAATGAATTGCTTCTGAGAAATGGAGTTCCCTCCAGCTCCCTTTCAATTTGCACACAACTAGGCATTGTGATTTATATGTAATTATAATGATTTATTCAAAGGTGTTTACTAGTCAGAGGCATAATATCTTGCTTATCTGATAATTACATAGCTGGTGAGGTCAACAAGTAGGTTGTTAGCACTGCCAAACTTCTGCACTAAAGTGAGGTATTTGCTTGTACATTTCTTTAATGCTTTGTTTGTTTGCTATCTGTGACATTTTTATCTACCTGTAGGGGTTTTTTGTTGTTTTTTTTTCACAAAGAAGCATGTAGTGAATCTGTCTTGCCTAAATTTCATATACCCTAATTACTTTGATACCATAATATTGGTTCTCATAATGTGAAATTGAAAGACTTGTTACAGTAATAAATGCAGTGTAACTGAAAATTGATCTCTTCAGCTTTGTCACACTGCTTATAAACATAAAAAAGTGATAGTTATTTTCATAGCCTTGGATCCATTCTACACAATCAGTTCATTACTGTACTTAACATAAATTGAGTGTTAAATCTCGTGAAGTGGAATCTTTACCCTGCTTGACATTTGTAATCATGACTGGGATAGGAAAAAAATACATTCTGGTGAAATAAAGAAAGGAAATAAATAAAATAAATACCTCTGTGGGCCATCAGTGGAACCAAATTAAGGGAGTAATCTAATGTAATTAAGCAGGTATCACAGATGGATAGCACAAAATGGAATAAAATACATGTAATTTTCCCAGCCTTGGGAAAAAGAACCAACCAGTCCCTGAAAGAGCTATTCTGAAGGGAGCTTTGAGACCTGATTCTATACCCTTGGATGCTGTACTGCTTCTCTGACTGCCCTTTCTGTTTGTAAGCTCATTATTACCGATTGTATTCCTGTCAATGAAGTAATTTACTCTTTATTGAACATATTCATGGTGTCCTCAACAGATGTAATAAATCTGTTGTGAGCTGGCACCATCTCTAAATGGTCCAGATAACAAGGGCTCTGTACAGAAGAAAACAAATGACCATGTGAGGAAGCTAACCAAGGTTATGTGGAGCAACAGTGGCATTTTTACACCACATCACATGCTGAGATATGAGCAAGTTCAAGACCTACTTGTATCTTCAGGTTGGCTTTGCCCCAGGAAGGAAACATCACATTACCTTGGAAGCCAGCAATCTAATTCCCACTTTTAAACCAGTTCTAGATCTGGCAGTCTGGTGTCTAATATTTAGGAATGCACTACACCAAAATTCCTGCTGTTTGTAATAGCATGACCATTACTGCTTCCTGTAAAATTTACTTTCCTGTAAAGAAGCACCTCAGAAGTTCACACTGCATGTACTGGAAATGTGTTATAAGAAAGCATGTTGAAGAGTTCAGGAAAAAAAAAAGAAAAAAAAGAAAAAAAGAACAACTTAAAGCATCATGTTACCAAACATTTTAATTTCTGAATGTTAAATAGGTCAAACAGCAGGGTTTGGACATCAGTAAGCAGATATAACAGGGAATGCCCACTGTGAAACACCTAAATATAGTTCCAAAGCTTGTACTGTGGTAGAAAATAATTCTTTTATCCTTCTACTATCTGTAACTGTTCATGTAATTAGCTCTCCAACAGTTTGCTGTTCCTCAGGATTCCTCTCTAAGTATTTTTTACGCAAATAAGAATTGTGTGATATTTTCTTTCTCAAAGTGCTTCTTTTCTTTCTGGCTAGGTGGTATGAACACTTGGGATCTTTTCATCTGTCTGTCTTCCAGAAAAAATGGTGGTACTGGCTGCTTTCAAACAGAAGATTTGCATAATCTAGAGCTTTTCCAGAAGGTATGAGATTATTGTGTTATCCCTTGTGGGAATGGGAGGGAAAGGCCAGCCCAGATTTTCAGCCCATAAAAAGAGAAGTATCAAATGTTTAATTTATACTGCAGCAGCAAGGTTTAGCAGAAATGAAGTTTTTTCAAGTTTTCCATTTACTGAGAAATACTTGACAGGTACCAACATTTCATTCTTCTTTCTATCACAAAAGCAAAAGCAATCAAAAGCAATTTCTCATTTGAACATAGTATGTTTGTTTGGTTGTAAGTATTTCAGTGTAAATACTGAAAATTGTTACAACTCAGTGTCAAGTTTCCCTTTCCTCTTATTTAGCTTGAACTTTTGCATTCTAGCCACCTTCAACGAGCATGTCTGGCTGCAAGAGTCTACAAGAGAAATTATTTAAGCAATATTCCCTATTGGAAAAGAGAATTTAGAAATGGTGAAAACAATTAGAAAATGCATGCAATATTTCAGAATGATATTATAGGCAGAAGATAGAGATGAATGAATTTGGACTTCGTATCTTATGTCACTACAGAGTTTCACCTAATGTAATTCCTCCTCTGTGAACATAATTAAGGTACTTCTCCAAACAGTGACAGTGCTCCTACAATTGATAATGTGTAATCTGGACCTTCAAGGGAGATTTTTGCTCTAGATCTGCAACCTGCATCCTCAAAACATAAACAAAGCACCAGTAGTACCAATTATCTTGGTATTTTCAGGATTGTTTTTTTTTTTTTTTTTAATTTTTTTTTCTCTCTTGAGCATGTTATGGGCACAGCTTAGGTTACTTAGATATGTAATTTCTATGTAAACACCTGACCTGTTGATAAAAATATGTGAGTGATATAAACTGAAGTCTTTGATAAAATGTGACCAAGCTACAGATACAGTTTGACTTGTATTTCAAATAAAATAGCACAGATAATAATGGCAAGACTCTAAATTATTGATTCCATCTTAAAAGTCTGAGAGAAATGGAGCTGCTTTTAAGAATGCCTCTGGTGATACAAAAACCCACTGGTGTCCACAGGAGTCTGAGCTTCGAGCATGTACACTGGGGTTCCCTGGGACAGGATGCCAAATCAAAGTGAGGCTTTTATGGCAGTCACAGTTTGCTAGAAATATACATGCTTTGAATATGCTCAGGTAATAAAGTACCCCAGGGTTCTGCAAACTGCTTTTTTTTTTTTTTTTTCATTCTGCCTATATTAACCATATCTGAGCCTCTAATGCTCTGCAATATAATAATCCTGACAGCATGCTCCGATGTCCAGATGTGTCACACATGAATAACTGAGACACAAGGTGATCAAAGGAATTGTCCAAGTTCTCAGGAAGTCTGCAGCAGAGCAGGGACTTAAACCAGATGGCCCATTCCTCCCGAACACTTTAAATATTGAACTAACGTTACTTGCTGCTGGCATGTCCATAACAAAGTGCAACACGGTATTTTGCTGCAGAGCCTGCCTGTGATTTAGCTACATTAGCTTGCTACTGATCCCAAGCACAGCAATTCAAGAGGCATAGGCTATTCCATGCAGGGGGAGACAGTGTTTGGTAACTGGACAGAACAGAGACGCTGCAGAGACTGAAAAGGGGACAGGGAACAACACTCACCAGCCAGAGGGAGAAATATAGGCCTGAAATTTTGCGTTGTTATGGACACGGAGGAAGAGTCCACACCTTAACTTCATTATTCCAGCATTGCAGGGAGGGCAAAGTTATCATTTCCTTTTGACACTAATGGGAGTGTTAAACATGAGGTGTCTCTGATAAATTAAACACAAATCCGTTGAAAGTGTTTTCCTTTGAAAAGAAGGAACTTTTCTTTTAATGAAATTGTTAAAGCTCCTCTTTTTACATACAGGTAAACCTACTTCCAGAAATCCAGCATTTTCTTTGCAGAAAAGAGGGATTATGCCAGATAACAAAAGCCTTTTCAGGTAATCTGATTTATTCAAATCTGTATATGTGATGCTGATCTTTTAACAGTTGTCAGAGGAAGTTTCTGAAATGAGACTGTCAAGCTTACAATTCAATTTCATTTTTAGTCATGAATGCATAGAGGGGAAAAAATGAAAGATTGATAATCCATTTTAAACATACTTAAATATACATTACAATTATACAGTATCTCTCCAGGTAAAGATACTGCATTGTTCAGATGTTGCATATTGCGGAAATAATTTGGTTATAAGTGTCTTATTTTTGGACTGTTTTGTGTTGATATAGCATATTGGTATTTACACTTCTGTGCCCTGGGTTTGGTGTAATATGTTTGTTCAGCTTTACAAAAACTTTGTGGCATGGAGAAGGAGTAGGAGTCAGAGTTTGGTTCCTATCCAGACATAATTTACTAATAAAAAGCCTTTATTGTATATTAAGATCATCAACCAGAAAAGTTTAAAGGTTATGGGCGAGTTTCCAAAGAATTCCAATTTACCATGGCTAAAATTCAACTTTGACTAGAAACTGGAAAAAAAACTGTTGTGCACTGTATTAGGTTTATTTAAATTTCCCTCTCTTTTCTCCTTTCATATATATATGCTAAATTTAACACAGAAGGAAAGAATTCATTACATCTCATTTAACCATTTAGGTTAGGCCAATTAGGCATCTTCTGAAAGCAGTATTCTAGTCTTCCATTTAAGTCAGTGGAGAGAGAGACATATCTACAAATGCTACTTCTTTATATCTTAACATATGTATTTAAAATAGGTGTGTTGAATTAGTCTCTGCAGGCATGTGCTATCCAATTATGTCTCGCCACTGTATAGAGAAATTGGTGGGCCCTGGTCATGTTGTAACAGATTTCCTTCAAAAAGCATTGGTTCACCCTGCTACTTGAAAAAAGGCCAAGTGCAGTGGTTTTATTATTTTACTACCACAAACCACAAACACGACAGGCACTTGCTACACACAAATCTTTCTCTTAAAAAAAAGTCCGTTTTCACTGCTGTTCATAAACAAGCCACTTCGTATGCAAACCTTCTATTAAGCTGTTTAGTGTTTTCTCCTGTACTGGATTTACATGGCAAGTGTTTGGTAGTGGAGGGCCAAAGTGTGGCTTTTGTGAGAAGCTGCCAGAAACTTCCCTTAAGTCCAGCAGTGCCAATGCTGGCCAGCTCCAAGATGGTTTTGCTGCTGGCCAAGGCCGAGCCCATTAACTGTGGTGGTAGCACCTCTGGGATAACATATTTAGGAAGGAAATAAAGCAATTGCACAACGGCACCTAGAGAGGGATCAGTGAAGAAGAAGTGGGAGGAGGTGCTGCAGGCACTGGAGCAGAGGTTCTCCTGCAGCCCGTGGTGCAGCCCCTGCTGTGACAGCTGTGCCCCTGCAGCCCGTGGAGTACATGGGGGAGCACAGGTCCACCTGCAGGCCAAGGGACACCAGTGCCAGGAGAGGTGGATGCCTGAAGGAAGCTGTCGCCCTGTGGGAAGGCTCCTGGCAGGACCTGTGGAGAGAGGAGCCCGTGCCGGAGCAGTCTGTTCCTGAAGGGCTCACCCCATTGGGAGGGACCCATGCTGGAGCAGTTCATTATGAACTTCAGCCTGTGGGAAGAACTCACCTTGGAGAAGTTCACAGAGGACTATCTCCTGGGGGAAGGGACCCCATGCTGGATTGTGAGAAGTCCTCCCACTGAGGAAAAAGGAGTGGCGGAGGCAATTTGTGATAAATTAACCACAACTACCATTCCCCTCTCCCTGCATTACTTCAGGGAGGAGTAGTGACTCAGGGAAGAAGGGAAGGATGGAGGGAAAGTATTTAAGATTTAGTTTTATTTCTCATTATTCTACTCTGATTTGATTAGTAATAAATTCAATTCATATCCACACATTTTTTTGCCTATGATGGTAATTAATGAGTGATTCCTCCCTGTCCTGACTCACAAGCATTTCATAACAGTTCCTCTTTCCTGTCCAAGTGAGAGGCTTTGGTGGCACCTGGCATATAACCCAGGTCAACCTACCACAGCTTGTCTTCAGGGAAGGGCCATTTGTAAGCATTGTATTCCTTACTTATATTTTTAGTGCTTTGCTGGCAAAGAGAGAAGGCCTTGTGACTGATGTTGAAATCCCATTGAAATCAGAGTAATACATGTGCTTTTCAGCAGCTCTCTTAATCTTACCCACACAGCAAAGGAGGATTATTCCAGCACTCTGCTGAAGAACTATCATACAGAAGAAGGCCATCCCTTACTTTTCTGTTACCAATAAGAAAGGTTTTGAACCTAAATTAGCTGAAGTATTTTAAAGTAAAAATAAAAAATTCTGTCTCTTAAATCTAGGTATCTCCACATCAGCATGTGGCCTAGGGCTGAGCTAGCTATGTCAACACAGGGTTCTCATGACACTTAAGATGCCATGGAGAGTTCAGCATGCCCAGTAGAATGCGCAGATTCAGCACAGGACCCATTTCCTTTTAGTCCAGCAGCTAGAGGTTCAGAGGGATATCCTGTGGTATCCTAGATGGCAATAGATATCTATTTGTGGATACCGAATTTAACTTGGTATTTAGAGTAAGCAAGCCCAAAAGAGCATTTATTTTCAGCTAATATATTTTAGTAATTCAGGGTTAGATGAATTGCTCTACATTGACTGTATAGACTGCACTGACAGGAATGGGAATTTGGACTGTGGTACACAGTGGGGTCATCTCTGTGTACAGCAGACCTCGGTTTCAACCCATGAATTAATCCCATTCAGTACCAGTAGATATGTGACATGTAATTTAGAATGAATGGAACTCATCCATAAAAGCTGAAATTAGAATCAGAAGGGTACATAATTTGATTTCAGGTTCAGTGGACAAAAAGGCATAAATTAGAGCAAACTAGTCTAGAGGTGAGACTTCAGATACTCCCACTTCCATTCATCTGACAAAGCCAGCTCTTTCCACTTTCTTTTACTTGCATTCTCCAACAGATCTCTCTTTGCAACAACAGCAGAGTTTCCAATTAGCAGGATTTGTTTGATCCTCAATTTTAAAATTATTCACAGAAAGAACAATTCTCATCGATATTTCCTCCAGAACACTTTGTTTCCTTTCAAATCAGTTCTGTACTTTCACTTGTGTGTGTTTGAGTCAACAGGGTTTCTTTGCAATTCCTGTTAAAGAGGATCAGTTGGTTTGTTATTACTGTCATTTAGTCAGCCTTCAAGGAGCCAGGCAATTTCCTGTAAGAGTGAAAACACAAAGAATTATGTTCTCTAATTAAAGACATAGTAAGCTGTAGAAAGAAACACCAGGAAGCAAGGCTGAGAAAATGGGATTACTGGATATACTGTGGCTATGGCAGTGTTGATGTTGATAAGCAGTGGTAAAGTGGCTTGGGATTTTTTAATGTTTTTTTTATTTGTTGTTGTGCAACTCTTAAACTGCTAGGCTTTTTATTTAAGATAGCATACGCATTCTCATACCCCTGTTGTATAGAAAAGAAAATTATTTATACAAAATATCAGACCAATGCTTGTCTATTTGCTCTTTCTCTTTAATTGAAAATGTTTTTGGCAGTCTGGCATTTTGTATTGCTTCTATCTCTGTGGGGCAGGGGGAAATAATACACATACCAGTGATGACTGCTATTTAGGAAAGAAGCTGGGAAGAGAAAAAAGTTAGGAAAATCAGTCTGGAAGACTAGAGGAGCAGAAAGGTTAAAAATACGTGCTGTGTGTGGATAAACTGGATTACCTTTGAAGACAGGGTTGCTGGAAGATGGGCATGTGGATTTGTGGCAATACATTTGTAATGAGGCATAAGAATAATAATAGATGTTAGAATTCAACATGGAAGACTACTTGCTGCACAGTCTGAGAGGATTGTTTGAACAACTTCTTTTGCAGGGAAATTGGCCCAGTTTTTACTCAAGTGCCTGAAGTCTGCACACTATATGGGACTTGGGCCTTGAGAAGGTTCTGATATAGCTAATGGATAACCAAGCTAGGCTCCTGCCATTTATTGCTCAGGTCAGCTAAAGCTGCAGTAGTTGTAGTGGTCTGGAAATTAAATCTTCCTTCAAATGACCCAGACTTAGAAGCTCTCTGAGGTTGGAGAATGACTGTCAAAGAGATTTCAGGTGTTCATACCTGGTAAACCACCATATGTGGGTTTAGAACTGCACTTGCCTGCCTCCTGGAACTACTCCCAGCCAAGAGATGGAGAGGACTGAAGTCCACAATGTGAGCAGAATTGCCCAGATTCAATATAGGACACAGGGGACACAGGAAAGGCATCCTGACGCACGCACAGCAAATACTATGTTTGACAGGTTTTGCCTGGAAAAGTAGTGGAACTGCTTGTAGCATTGCAGTCCTAATTTTCCTGTTTCCTAAGGAATTCAAGCTAGTCTGTCTTTCCATGTAAGCATTTGTCTCATTTCATCACTTCCAGTGTCCAGCCCATGCCATGCATAGCTGTTTTCTCTACCCATGTAAATCACTGATCCTTTTTTAAAGTAATACTTTTGGCATATGCCTCCTTTCTGAGTTTCTGTTTATTGGTGTCAGTAGTGCAGAGACTTTCTGAGTGTTTGCCAGCCTTGTGTGCTCCCATGATCTCCTTCTGAGCTGGCCAGCAGCATTAATCACACAGAAGGTCTTGGGACAGGCATGAGCCTTTTGAAATTGTACAGGAGGGAGAGCCAAGACAGTCCAGCTGTGTGACTGTGCTCCCAGTCTGTGATATGTTTATGGTCAGCTGCTAACTTTGTGTGAGCTTTCTTCTCCTGCTGCCTATCCCCAGTGTCCGTGGTTACTCTGGAGTCAACATGAAAGGTTTTGACCTGAGGATAGGAAGCAAGACTCAGTAGAGCCACTTGTGGAAGAGAGAAGGTATAGATCAGATTTATTTTCTGTTGCAAAAATTCAATATCTCTGAGACAGGAACTTGATTTTTTTTTATAAGGGGATGAATTTCTTTTGGCAGGTGGCCCTTATATATATATTTGCACACCAGTTTTGATCAGGTTTGTGTCTGTTATGTTTCTGCTACTGAAGTTAATAAGAGCCTCAAGAGTAGCTAATAAAACCAGCATCTGATTTTTTTTTTTCCAGTTAATTTGATTATAAACTATGTGGGGCAGGAATTTCATTGGTTTTACAGCAGTGTCAAATCTCAGCTAGATCAGAACAGCAACATAACAGCAAATATTATTAGTTTGAAAAGAAGTAAAGCAGCTAAATTAATTACTTGTCCTATACTCTTCTTTATTCTAACCTGTCTCTAATCATGCCCTGTGGCTCTAATTCTGAACAGTCAGCCAGCATTTTTCAGTGAGTTTCTTTTTCCAAAGTTTAATAGCTTATCTGTGTAATTAAGTTCTAGCATAAAGGGTGTACACAGAAGAAGCAACCCTTCTGGAAAATATTGGAAAAAACCCCAAACCTCCAACTTTAACTCTTAGGATGCTTTAGGAATGAAGACACGAACGGTATACTTAATGCTGTAAATACTGTTTTTCATGCACCTGCCAAACCAGAGAGGCAAAAAACATGATAAGTGAATAATCTAAGCTGAAGCTGTATTTGCTGAGGTTTCTAAAAGGAGAAATAAACAGCATTGTACAAATGTAGCACTGTCATAATTTTATCTTTTTAACTCTGAAACTTCATAGTGAATTTCAGTGCATTTCAACCCACAGTTTAAATTAATTTACCTCTAGATCTGTTTTACTATAAAATTGTTTGGTTTTTAATACTAAACCTATTTAGGAGAGTTTAAACTTCTAGAAATGATAAATAGTTTGACATTTCTCCATTCTAAATATCCAGAGTGTATTGCTTTGAGTTTAAGTGTATTACAGAGGGTGGGATCACTGCATTTTTTTTTTCATGTGAAAAACTTTTAAGGGCAGGCGAATCAGTAGGCAGCAGTGGGCAGGATATTCGACTTGCATCAATGTTGACATTGCAAATAAAGCTCATAACTCATATCAAGACCATCACATACTAAGTGCAAGAAACCATATTCCAGTGAACTCAATGCAAATTTTCCCAGGACTTCAGTGGGGGTCAGGATTGCCCTTAGTGTTTCTAGTTTCCTTCAAATATTCATCATCTACTTAGAGTTTCACAGCCACAATTTTCTAAATGCATAGGTCATAAAACTGAGTGCAAAAGGTTCCTCTCTTCAGCAACCTCAGGGCATGATGTGTAAGTCACAGTACATTACACTAGTCTTTGTTTCAGTCTTGTCATCCAAAAATCAAATGCGTAATGGAAAACAATTGAAGGGGATAGATCTGCTTTCTGTGACAAGTCTCAAGGCATGTAGTGGCAGTAGTTCAAGTGAAATCATCCATCCTCCAAAATCAACACTGAAAAATTGAAAAAATTATGCATTTTTCAATGCTCTTTGCTTTTACAGTTATGCAGCTTAGAGTGGGTTGCTGTACCTGGTTGAGCCAGAGGTTACTGAGCTTTATTTTGATCAAAATTCCTTGTCCTGGAGAACTCAGAAGTCTGCATAAGAATCTGTGAAAACTTTTTAGGCATCTCCTGATGTGATGCAATCTTTGCAGCCGTTAAACACCTTTCCAAGCTACAGAGGCTGGAAAATTGCTCAGCTGTAAATTATAGAAGAGGACCAGGTTGTAGCAATACAGCTTGTCTGGTCTGTATCACAGATAAGCTCTTTGTGCTCCAGCAGCCCACACCATTAAGGAAAATGGATGATCCCAGAACAGAGTGCAATATGGAGTTCTTCTTACTCACTGAGGTGCCCTGTCAGAATGCAAACCTGCACGGCTGACAGAGAGGACCTGTTATCAGTAGTTCCTGAATATTGTACTGTAGAAACTGCTGACAAATGACAAGTGCCATTCTCTTTTTTTTTTTTCATGTCAGAGAATTGAGGCTCCTGCTAGAAACAGACTGCCACTATGAAAATCTAGGAAGATGTTCTTAAGGCTTCTATGCAGATGGAAAGGCTGCTGTACAGTTTCAGAATCAGTGTACTTTAACGTTCCAAAGCAATGTTTTTCCTGCTAAAAAGAAAAGCAATCGGATGAATACCTTGCAAGTACAAATGTGCTGAGTTTGCAATTTTATGAAAAATCAACAATGTGCTGGGCTCAGAACAAAGCACAGCACTTCATTTACATTTCATTCCATCTCTAGCTTTGTGCTTCATTAAACAACCAGGAGCTCCCAAGGTGACTCAATCACTCTTGAAATGTTTGTAACAGATCTGACACACTTGAGAAACAAAATGACCTTTTTTCTCACAGACAATAGTCTTAATCGTTCCTTGGTCCATGTTTGAAGTGTATAAAATATAGTCTATTTGATCTTGTACAAAGTAAGAAATTAACTAAAAAACCCATATCATAACTGCCTTGTAACATCAAAAGATACTATAGAAGGAAAGAGAAAGAAGAGGACAAATTCATTTTCTGTTTCCTCTTCTTTCAACCGAATGTTGCTTAGTAAGGTATTCAACCAGTAGGGTATATTGCTGAACTCCTTGCCTTTGCAGATCACCAGATGTTTGTGTTAACCGAAGTGTTCCATTTATCACCAGCCCAGGTGGCTGCAGCCTGGCTTTGCTCCAGGAATTCTTAATTTGTTCAAATGTACTTCTAGCTATTGGTAAACCTTTTGCTCAGCCACACGTTGTAACTGTTAAATCAGCTATTCTTTATTGTGTATATGTTGAATCTCATGTTACACTTCAGAACTCTGATCCAAATACAAGTAAATAACTTGTGAGCTGAAGACGGGGGAAGAAGGAGTAAGAAGTCATAGCTGTGTAAAACACTTGAAAGGCCTCACTGGATGTCAGTGAGGCTGCTGCATTAGGTATCAGTTGTCACTGTCAACTGATCTGTTTGACTGTTTTACTTTGAGAGATTGCAGTTAGCAGGACAGTATCTGCCACGAGTTCACATTACAAAGAGGTGCCTAATTTTTTTGATCTAGAGGTATTGACTTGCTTTGGTGGATTTTATACCTCCTCTTTGCATATGCCATGCAGCTGTTCTTATGTCTCAGGTCTGTGTTTTACCTGCTGCTGTGGTTAATGTGTGAATTCATCTGAGAACATGTAGTTACTCATCAGCATGGCCTCACAATGAACGCCCCAGGAAGAGGTAAAGAGGTCCATGTTTTCAACAGTACCATTCCTGAGGTGTCAGCATCAGAAACCTTCTTCAAGCCAGAATTTCATGGAAATGAAGCTTTATGTTTTTTCAAGGGGAATGTAGGCCCTGGTCCTTTGCTTTACACTGGAGCACCAAAAATCGCAGCAGCAAAAAGTACTTGTGGCAAAGCCTGCAGCTACTCCTCAGGAAAAACAGCACTTTGTGTAACATTTCCATTAATGTACAGCCACTGTAAAAAGAAAAATAATCTGCTTTTATTTATTATTTTTCCTTTGATCTTTAGAATCTGTTATAAAAATTATGATTTACAAATAATAAAATTTGGATTTTTGAAAGAGGGGATGTAGCCTGAACATGGTATTAGGATGCTGGGACCCTTTCTAACTTGGTTTCCCAAGCTGCCTGATGCATCAACTGCTGAGCCTGGTTCACCTCTTCCACTGTAAAATGTTGATGTTGTTTACATACTTCAAGAGGACTGCTTAATTAACTACAGTTTGTAGAGTGATTTCAAGATGGAAAAACATGGCAATTACTGCAAACAGTAAAGGCACTGCAGCCTAATTTTCATTGATGATAAAGTTGATTAACAAATACACAGCTCTAATAAACACTGTTACTGCTTTTGAGTGCAGTAGCAGGTGAAGAGTTGCCATGAGAACAGATGCAGCTGAGTGTGCTCAGTTCAACACTACTGATGTCTCTTTATAATTATGATAATTGTCTTCATTGATTACTAGGAGTAGATTTACCAAAGTGAGGGACTGTAACTCCCTCTTGACTCTATCTGATGGTGTACATGCTCTGTGTCATTTCATAGGCGTAAGCGCCTAGTGACAATCTCACTTCTTCTTAGCGCCCCCTTGTGATGTGCTGCCTCCCAGGGGATGCCAACACAAAACTAATAAAGGGGTCTAAGGCACCATACAAACAGGACTCTTTATAGAAGAGGCATAATTTACAAGCATTGCCCCTTTTTTAGTTTTCAGTGTTAATTGTCAGCACCCTGCAATTTTTTTAATCTTCTCTTCCTTAAGACATGGCAGGTGATTTTTTGGTTGGTTTTGGTTTTGGTTTTGGTTTTGGTTTTGGTTTTGGTTTTGGTTTTGGTTTTGGTTTTGGTTTTGGTTTTGGTTTTGGGGGGGATGGGTTTTTTGTGGTTTTTGTTTGGTTGGTTGTTTTGTTTTGGTTATTTTTTTAAGTTGAGGCATTTTGCAATTACTTAGGGCAATACTTAAGATCTACTCAGTAGTTTGAGAATTTCAGGACAGTTGGTTTCTTTCATCTGTCCCTACCCATTTGTTTTACTTTGGTATATCCAGCTCCAGGAAATGGTCCACTGGGTGGTAAAATATGAATTAACATCAAAGTAATCTTTTCTCATTCCCAGAAACAGCTAAAACTCTCATTTAAGAGAGATAAATACAGGTACACAAACCTCATCTCATTATCTTCAGACTCTGGATTGTGAGTTGTTGTTTTAGCAACACAATTAGAAACATGTATTTAAAAGGAAAAGACATACTTTCTCTTGAATAATGATCTGTACAGCCCTTCTCTGCCATGTTCTTATTTTCAGTAAAATTTTTACTTTTAAATAGCTAAATGCATAGGAGTTGTTACATGGAACCATTGCTAATTGCCATGGTGAAATGCCATTGTCTATCTACAGGCTAGAAATTGCCATAGTAAAATGCCCTTGCGTCTTTACTTCAGGTTGCATATGGAAAAAAATACAACTTGATTTTACAGATGTGGTTCCTATGCATATTCAGAAGCAAGTCTACTAAATAAATTACTCAGTGGGGGTTTACTGTCTTCCTCCTGTTGTCACTATACAGTCAAGTAGGCAGAGCAGTCTGCTTTTGTCATTGTACCGTCAAAAACCAGGTAGTCACTTACAAAGTTCAAATCAGTTAATGCGTAACACAGCAGAAAGATGTTAGTGTGAATATAACTTGAGCATGATGCGCTCCATTAAATAACTGCCTGGTTTCGATTATTAGAGCCTTTAATCCTGCTAAATGGTGCATGTAAGGCAGAGGACCAGATTAATTCTAGATCCCAATTGAGACTGGAAGGCTGAGCCAAGCGCAAATAAATACAGGCAAATTCATTTTAATAGGCTCTCCAGAAAAATGAATAGGTTTTTTTCTTTAAATGTCTGTTTACAGCTCATCACCAGGAACACAACTTCAGTTTTATTTTTCATTTCATGTACCAAAGTTGAGAGTGCATGCTTTAGAAGAGAAGCTCTACAAATAAATTCATAGCATAGCACAGTGCTGTACGTCATTAAAAAGAAAAGTAGTAAGATTTGAGAATAATCTGAACAGCTTAGTTTTTACTGATCATTACTTAAGAACTTGAAATGTGAGGTGTGTTAAAGTTAATGGAAACTACCCTACATGAAATAATGACACAACATAATGGCTTTGTGCCTTTTATATCAAGCACAGTAAAACCAGAAAATACATGCCACCCCTTGACTGATCTCACATCACAATATTTTGATTACTATTAATAGTCACATGTCTCAATAAGCTTGAGAACTGTGGTATATCAGTCCTGCTCCCACTGTGTTTGGTGGAAGAACTAAGACTCCCGTAGATTTCAGTACCTGCAAACTGCAGCCTTACTGGTGAACATAAAAACAAGGATATGTGCTTATTTATTAAGCTGTGTTATTACAGTAGCAAAGTCCCTTGGTCCTTAGTGAAAGAAATTTCTTATCCTCGTTAATTGTAATTATTTCTCCATGAGAAACTAAGTTTTGGTATTCTATATTTGAAAATTAGGGTTTTCAGTTCTTTTTGAGAAGGAAAAAGGGAATGTTTTTTGTATGCAGTATTGCTGCACTCACCTCTAAAGTGGGAGTTGCAGCTAAGCCTTTCAGCTTGCAGCTGGAAAGGGGTGCTTGGTGGGGCTTAAACTCTCTGCTAGCATATCCAAAAAGGTTTATTGTCTCAGCATTTGTTATTTTACGTTTTCATCTGATGTTGATCGCTCCTCTCTGTCTATTGTGTTTTAGGCATTTAATCCTTAGCAGCAGGAGTCCACCCCTGCTTTGAATGCTCTGCTGTCTTCCTTTCTCATCCCCTTGGTACTTTTTCAGACCTGCAGCTCCCACTTGTGACCCCAGACTGTTCTGGCCAGCCTGGACTGTCAAAGACCAGCACCGCAAGAAATGTGTCCTGGGGCAGCGCAGTCACTGAGCAGGCACGTGCCTCCCATCTGCAGCACTGGTGGAAGCAGAGCAGGAACACAAAGCTGTAAGTTAATGACAACCCACCCTCAGAAACCGCCAGTGCTTCAGCATGCAGTTACTTGGGAGTCAAGGACGCAGAATGCATTAAAAGAGGAGACCACAGCAGATGGAGCACTTGGATGTATTGCATCTCATTCATGCAGAATGTTTGTTTCTGTATTAGCCAAGTTTGCACATGTTTTGAGTATAAATGTCTGAGGCTTTATGTTGAGGCATTGAAGCCCCTCAACAGATAAATACAGACACAGAGACACCCCTGAACCTTTAGGTCTCATGGTGGCTGAGCTGTTTTCTGCTCCTATCCCTGCTCTGCCCCTACCACAGACACACATATGTAGTCCTTTGCACAGAGATCCTCCTTTAAGGTGAGGAACCAAGAAGTACTTGATAATTTGTCTGTTATCAAGTGTTGTTTCCTACATCACACTATTTAGCAAATTTTATGTTCTGAGCACCTGATATTCTGCAGAGGGGAGAAAAAGTTCTCTTTAAGATAGATGTTATTAGACTTACTTAATAGATAGCAAAATTGAAGTCTGGAAAGGCCGCATATTGCCAAAAATTACACAGAACTGTAAGAAGAGCCTCCTTATCTCTTACCAGTAATCAGTCTTAGAGACCACTAATTTCTATAGTCATATTTCCATTGAGTTTTCTGTGAGGTAAATTGATACTCAGAGATTTTTACATACAGATTAATATTTCCCCATGTAATGAGCTTTTAAATAACAGGTTCTTTTCTTGGGTTTGCTTTTTTTTTCTGTTCTGTTTCTGTGGCTGTCTCTCTTTGTGTGTCCTGTAGGAGCCGTAGGTCAGTTTTTAGAGAGTTGTGTCATTTCTTAAACAAAGTTGCTTGCAAAATTCTTAGGTTTAACTGATCTATTATGGGCTATTTCTAGGTATCCTAGTCTTTCATAACATTTGGAATGATTGTATATGGCTTTCATTAGGGGAAGTATGCAGCACCACATGTTTCTGTCCTTCTATTACAGAAGAAAGTGCTAACAATAGTGCAGTCCTTCCATAGGATTGGGTGGGGATGTTTTTCTGAATTCACTACAAATCAGCATTAAATAGAGTACCTTGACTATGCATTTCTGTTATTTAAAATGCTTGGATTTCTTTAATGTTTCATTTAATGTTGATTTCATTTTTCATTCTGAATATCCTGGATTTGTAACAGTTAATTATTCCCACAATGCAGTTATCCATATGTACTCTCAAACATCACTCCCACCAAATATAGTTGCTTCTTGTGTTTGAAAACTAAGAGTTAAAAATGTTGAAATCAGTAAAATGACTTGATGTTAAGCTTTGTTCCAGTCTACTTGATTTAATCTACCATGTTGCTTAACTTGGGGGAAAAAAGGGCTAAATTCCTATTTCCACTAATTTCACTATTTCCTTATAGCTCATTTGCAAAAGAACTGTATTAATGCTACATATTTTTATTACTTTCCAGGAATCTAGTATCAACTACATCAGACCACAAGGACATCCTTAAAGCTCAAGACCTTTCTGTAATCATCAAAGCATATGTGCTTGTGACATCCTTAACACCTCTGCGGGCATTCATTCATTCAACCACTACTGTCTGGCATCCACCCAAGAAGAAGCATTTTACCATAAAGGTAAAACTTTTAATTTCCTCAGTTTTCCATCTTTCAGGCAAAGTACATAGACAGAAAACTAGAGAGTATCTTTCTTCTCTTTTACCCCTTCTTTATTAGCAGCCCGCACCCTACAGTGAATATTCTTTTAATGTACAGTTTTCATTTCTCAGAACAAGTGGAGTTGGCTTCATGAAGAAGGAGAACATTTCCCTGTGCACTGGGGGCTTGAGATTTGCTTGTCTCCAAGCCCATTTTTATTGGTGACATTTGACAGCAGTTGCAAGGTTAGAGTTTTTTCTAAAGCCCAGCAGTATGGGTGCTGCCATGCAGTAGCAACTTTTGCTGGGATATTGACAGTGTTGTGAAAGGGGAAAGTAAACATTTAAAATCATTTGTTTAGATTTCTTTTTTAGGTTCAGTAAAATAGATTAGAGGAGGGTCAGGGCACGTCTAAATAAGGGGAAGGAAGTATACCATATTATACCATGGTGGTTCCCCCATGGTCTCAATTTTATGAAGAAGGATGTTTCATATGTGCCTTAGATTAATTCTGGACATCTTCAAGTAATGGAGATACACCACTCCCTCCACATCTTGCTTGCTCAGCAGTCCCATGGATTTGCAAAAATGCTTTCTCATTTCTTTCTTCTTCTAGCCAGGGACTGTGCTTGTAACATATGCTGTTTGTGAAGAAGCTACGGTTGTGCCACTGCTTCTTCCCTTTTGAAGAATTAAGGTCATAATGTGACAGGGATTTCTTGAGATCACATAGATCATTTCCTGCAGCAGCTGTTAAAGGATGGGTGTGCCTTGCCCATGTAGCCTTCTCGGGGTAGGAGCAGGTCAGGGCTTTGGACCAGTCTGAGGGCTGTGGTATCACTGCCAGGACTGCTTATGATATCAGCTCTTTGGTACGTTCTAGAATTTTAGTTCTCGCCAAGTGGAGTGCCTCGTTTAAGCTCATTATCTAATTCCAGTCAGTGGAGAAACAGACACCTCTAGAGAGCAAATCATCTCAGTTAATTTAGACACCAGTTTTGGAATGAGTTTCCTGGTGAAAGTATTTGCTTCCTTCTATGGGCTATGACATTCTTAGAGAACATGCCAAATTCAGGATTGCCAAAATTAGGTGAGCTGAATCTACTTCTCTCTTCCCCCTCACTAAGCTATGGAAGCCCATGGAGATACAGTACTTTGCCATGTATTTTCCTCCATTTACATTTATGAAGAGTAATGGTCACTCACTTTCAAACCCTGGGATTCAGTTTTGGTTTATGTTTATTAAAATAGCACAATATCCAGCAGCATCACTGTTGAGCTAAAGTAGGGACTGCTTTAAAGGCTAGTAGTCATTAGTAATTGTGATATGGCTCTGAAAAACAATTCACACTGAAGGAAGTCTGCTGAACAGGGTGCCAGCCACCATTTACAGAGCACTTTGGCAGCTGAAGAAGCAATAAAAATGATAGATGGAGGCAGCAGTGCATCTAGAGTGTTTCCAATATGTTTACTGCTGTTGTGGCATTATGCCTTCCATAGCTTCAGACAAAGTCATCAAAATTGTGAAAAATACACAAAAGATAGGCATCGTTTGTGAAAAAAAAAAGCACATTTGAAGTGATGCAGATATTGAAATGTAAACTAACAAAATTATGGAAAATGGGATGTGTAAGGCTGCCTCTCAGCAGTGTTCCCTGTAAAGAACATGGAAGGGGGCAGGGAGCTTCCAGGAAAGGGAGACACTGGGAATTCATAGTGTGGCTAGAAAGCACTACTGGGAAAATCATATCTGTGCTTGATGCAGAGGCAACAGGCAGGTCACCCATCAGAAAATACTTGAGAGGAGGTATGAATTCAGCCACTGATATCCTTTGTTAAGAGATTTTATCAAATTTCTCCAAAACTTCATGGAGCCCTCTGTCACTGGCCAGTGCAACATAGAATGCCAGGAGAGCCATCTCTCGCAAACTAGCCAGTGGAGCAATGCGTGCTTGTACCAGCCAAGGATCCTGGCCCAGAAAGCTCCTAAGTTTCAAGGTTCTGCCAGCTCTATTGTGTAGGATGGAAATTGCCATGCTTTGAAGCTTCAACCTGCCAGTAGCCTATACAGACAGAATCCCCAAGACCTGTTTTTCCACTGATGAACAGAATACCCATCAGGGACTCAACATGCCTAGAGGAGAGACTTTGGTCTGGAAAAATTTGCCAGTGTTTTTTTTGCATCTGACTGAGTTTGGGGTTTTTTTTGAGTTCTTTGTTTGTTTGTTGGTTGGTGGTTATTTTTGGGTTTTTTTGGTTTGTTTTTTTTTTTTTTTTATGCAGCGTTAAGACTCATTTTGATTATCTGCTTTCAGTAATGTTGTACCATAATTTGAAGACCTCCTCAGTGTGTTTAGACCTCTGGTCAGGAAATGTTTTCTCATACCAGTATAATTAGTACATTTTTAATGAGAAATGGATCCACATTTATGGTTAACTTAGTTTTGCTGTCTCAAACTCAGTATGTTAAGTATGTTTAAAATTTGATTTCCCATGTACAACGTCTTATGGTTGCTAGGAGTTACTAGAATGTGGGAGACATGAAAGAGATTTTTAAAGAAAAACTGGAGATGGGGTAGCTGTATGATATTGATGACTAAGAGAAACTGTGTAAAGAAAAATGGGAGTGTCATTAAATAATACTGCATTCCCTGCTGCCTTTTTGTTAGTAAACTATTTAAAATTATTTTTTCAATGCATGTTTGCTTTTTATAGTCATAGTGGCATGGCTTCAGAATGATTCCTTGAATAAGCATTGGTCAAATGGCAGTTCAGGAAGAGTTCAAGTGTGTTTTGCTCACCAGCTGCCATGTTTTCTCTGGATTATACATATTTTAGTATTTTATTTCAGAAAGCAAAAGAAGGTAAATCCTGAGCTGGCATGAGGATTTTGTGTGCAGTCAAGGGGTAACAAAAGTGCAACTCCAGATTTGGGCCCAGCATGGGAAGATGCAAGAGATGCAGGGGAGAGAATGGCTTTCTGCCACACAGATGTTTAGATATGATGCTTGTGTACTAGCCCTATTTCTTTGAGGAGGGCTGGAAACTGCTTATTTAGACCATCTGTGTGTTGAAAAATTATTAATAAAATAGAAGCTTTGTATTTTGCATATTGTACCAATTAAGGGAAGGGTCTCTGTCAATGTATGCAATAATTGCTTTTATGTTAATCAACATTATGTATGTGTATTGAGAAGAATGCTGACCCCTGAATAATTATTTCTTTTGTAGAAGCCAGTGTGCAAGCCAGTAACTCGTGACTAATTATTTCAGGACTTAACACACAGCGAACTGCTTCCTTTGCCCTGCCATTAACCTTTCCCAACCTGATCCCAGTGCTTTATGAAGGGATGCACTTTTGTAGACAGAAGTACCACATCCTGCATCATCAGGGAAGGCTCTTCTGTGCTGTCAGCAACTTCCTGTGGTCCCTGCTATGGCTCATCATCCATTTGCTCATCCAAAATAGATAGGTGCCTCCTGGACTTGAATTCTTTGACTGGTGTTCTTGCATAACCCTTCATGCGCTCAGATGAAACTCTGTTCTTAAGTAATTTTCCAGTTGTGAAGTGCAGTAAGTACAATTTATTAAAGCAGTTTGCTGTTAAGCTTGCTGTGGTGTGAATCACTATAACTGTCACTGAAACTCTATTAGTGTATCGAGTAAAGAAATTTTATTTTCTACTTAACATACATGCAAATAAAACCAGATCCTCACCTTTACAGGAAATCAATCTTTTAATATGACGTGGCAGTCTGGCTTAGAGCTGAGCATGGTGGAAATTAAGTTGCAGTATTGTCCTCAAGTGGCCAGCTTTGGTACTACTTGAAGTAATAGCCACGCATACTTAAAGTTGAGCTAGAATGCAAACATCCATACAGATAAAGTGCAAAATGCATGAAAACAGCAGAAAGGCTTGGAATTTTTTCCCTTTTTCTTTTTTTTTTCATTTTTTTTTTCTTTTTAAGTTTAATATCATTGCCCTGTCACTTACAGGAGCAAACACAAAAGAAAAGTTGCCATCAAGTCTTAATCAATTAGATTGCAGGTTTATTTGGGACTAAAATTAAATTTGTTTATTAGGTTCTGTTAGAATGCTATAATGCTCTTCCTTCTGGGAGACTGAGCATAGTATAAATGTCATCTCTGTTTTCTTTCCTCATGGTATCTATAATTTCTCTTTTCACTGATACAAGAACGGGAGTCTTAACTGGACTGGAGGAGATTAAAAACATGCTTAGTCTGACACTCCATTTGTGGCAGTGAAGAGAGCATCATGAAACTGTGGAACAGAACAAACATATAGTGGTAGTGGTCCCAAGGCAGCCTATGTCTATTTCTGGTAACCTGCGGGGTTAGAAACACAAAACTCGAAGTGGAATATATGTCTTGATGTTTAGTAAGCTCCAGTGGGCTTTTATCCATGGAATTCTCTACTAGATTTGAAAATTCATGAGTGCTTTTGGTTTTAGCAATGTCTTTGAGCAATGATACTGTACAGGTTATTTACATGTTGCTTGAGAAAGAGTATTTGTTTGCTTCAAAACTTCAGGAAAGTCAAATATGACTTGATTTCATATCCTTAAATCTCGTCTTAAAAGAAAGTAAGAAATCCTTCCTTTTTTGTCTTCATCTGTGTCAACCTGTCATGCAGTGCACAAATAGAATTCTTTCTGGAGTTCTTTTCTGCTTTTCTCATTTTGAGCATCCCTATTTAGCTAAGTAAGAGCTTGAGACTGATTGTCCTCTACAAAATGTGGATATGTCATAAGTTTTTATGCTACTATCCTGGCCCTTTGCTCTCTGGTGTTTTTCTAGACAACGTATTCTTTTGCTTTCACTGTTCAATCCAGTCAGCTCTGTAAACATGCCCTTCTGTGGCTTCCAGCTTTCCTAGACCTGCCTCCTATTATCCTGATTCTTCTCATCTTTCCTTTTTTTGAATTCCAGCTTTCCTAAATCAAGCTGATACACTGGGAAATACTGTTAGTAAATCACCTTTACTTTCCCACTAAGAAGTCAGGGCTGAGTTGGGAAACCATTCTTAGTTCAGTCTCAGTCAAAAAGCCTAATTTCATGGTTGCTGAAGCTGGTGAGTAGCTTTTTACTTTTGGACTTAGTCTTAAGAGCAAGCAGCTTTAGAGAAAAGAAACTTTTCTCAGATGTCGTTTTCTTCTCCATGTAATTAAGTTATGAAAGTGCTAAGGGGCAAGATGTTGGGGTTTTTTGTGAACAATTTTTTTTCCCGGACAATTTAATATCATCTTTTTTAAAATCTTACGTAATGAAAACTATGTACAAAAGTGGGAAATTTACTGCAAAAAATAGTTGGACACTAATGTGATTTCCCCTTTCATCAAGTGCCATGTTAGAGCTGCAGAGAAGGGGCACATCATAACAATAAATCAGGAGTGGAATAAACAGATCTACCTGAAGCTAATGTGATAAACTTATGATAAATTACTGAACTGTTTTCTCTGTGTTTTATTCTAGAACCAGTGGTACATGATTCATGGGTATTTTCTCCCATTACATGGCCTTTGACTATTTCTATACACTCTGGTCAGTGGAAAGGTCCACCTGTGCTAGCAGAAAATTTAGGAAATTGCTTCATTGTTAAGTATGCTTCTTCCTGTGGGGAATTAGATTTTATTTTTGTAGACATGTTAGATACTTCCATAAATATAATCAAGGAGATTCTTTTTTGTGTGTAAACCAGTATTTTTATACCTATGAACAATTATTTATGCCCAAAAGTATTTGTACCTGGTGAAGAAATTTCACCAAAGATAGATCCAGTAAGAAGAATAAATATACAAAGGTGAATTGAGAGAATAGAGCCGATGTTGAAAGTTTTTAGAGATTTATTAAATGTATTCAATCTATTTTCAAGAAGTGGCAATTACTGTAAAACCTTGAGAGCCTGAAGATCCAGCTGGTCGGAAAGAGTGCAGCAGCTCCAGTGCATAGCGAACAATCTGGAGAGGATGCCCTTTGCTACTTAAAAAGGGCAATTTCTTGAAACCAAAGGTCATATTTTCAGCCCTCAGACATAAACCTTATTTTCAGCTCTTATTCTGATAACTTTGTCTGCCATGTTATTTTGAAGGCTACTACTAGGAACTGGCAAGGTCTTTCAAAATCAATTCACAAATACTGTAAAGTAGGATGTTCTAAATCCCAAAATGTAAAGCACAAAACTGCATTGAATCCTTCCTGGAATGCAGCTTCCCTTCTTTCATGCACCTCTGCTTGGAGAAGTGGGATCCCTGCTCTGTGGGTGCCCATTTCACATGTAGCCACGCAGGACCTGTGCCCATCCTTACATCCCAGTATTCCCTGAAGTTGTGTAGAAGTTGTGGTGCCCGCAGGCCAATTTGTGGCAGTGCCTGACCAGGTTTTGGCTGCTGCTTTCTCCACCCTGAGTCTCTCCCCTGCTACAAATTTTAATGCTCCTTTTCTATTATTTCCCAAGCTGACTTCTTTGTTTTAAAAGTCACATTGTAATTTCCTGGTTACTGTTTAACCTCGCTAATGGTCACATTCCTCTTTATCATGGTAAGTTTGGTCAAACATCATCCCAGACAGTTCTGCATATTCCAGGCACACAGTGCTGATGTCCGTGGGCAGGCTGTATGAGCACTCTAGTGATAGATCTCCTATCAGTCTTCAGTGTCTCACTCAGATTCCCCAGGGGAATCAAGCAATTTTAGATTGCAATTAATGTCACTGTTTTGAGACATCTGCTTTAGGATAGCATAAATCATTGTCTTCAAGCATCTGTGTTCTGCAGTGAGGTGTAAAGGGAACCTAGACATTTAGCTTGTACACAGACATAAACCATGTCTTGTAGTGTAGGTTTCCTCTACAATATTGGCACCTGAGTGAACTGACTTCATGTGAGCTGTTTCTCTGAACACATGTAACAATCAACAGAGACCTAATCAGTGCAGTCAGTAAAGGAAGGTGTTCTAAGTTTGCATTTATGGCCATTCCCAATGTTAGTTAAGGAAAATCTTTCTTGATTGTGTCATCAAGAGACAAGATCGTTAAGGACTGAGCTAGAAGGCAGTCTCAGAAAAATCAGTACAGTTTGGTTTTATATTCTTTCTCAGGACAGTCCTCAGCTGACCATTCAGGTAACTGCCCCAGGCTGCCCCAGCAGGTCTCCTGACAAATTAATTTGCAGAAAAATTGCCTGAGGAAAATCTTCTAGAGGGAATTAATATAGTCACCATAACATTCAGCCCAGTGAGTGCCACACTCTTCCACTCTTCTTCAGGCTCCAGGACTCTGTGCATGAAGTCCGCAAATCAGAATTCCTTTGTCTATTAAATTGCATTTTTTCAATGTGTCAGACTTTTACCTGATGAATCAGTGTGTTTTTGAGGAGCCAGAGGGATCTATGTCATTGAGATTAAAAGGCTAATTTTAATGGCTGCAGATTTTAAAAACTGGATGTCAAAATGTGTTTAAAAAAAGCATCATAAGATTAATATTGAGTTGGCCATTTTTTCCCCAGTGGCTTTTCCTAAAGCAAGAAGTTCTTGTTGGGCAGTGAAAGGTCAATGAGTTTAAATTAATCTAAAGAGTATTTCTAGGTCATTCTGCCTTTACAGAAAATGTGTACTTGATCCATGTAACTTGACTGCATTTGCACACTTCTGTAAGGCATTACATAAATACTTGGAACATAGCTCTAACTGTATGAGTCTAGAATTTGGATGAACACCTTCAAGCTTCTGAGAAGTCTTGCAATCCCGTATATAATGGTGTCATCATATAAAATAAATGTGCATGTCTGCATCTTACAGCCTACTAAAATTTAAACCCTATTTCTCTGATGAAAAATTAGCCAGCTGGAGGTCAGCTTTCTCCCAGAGTATATTACTGTAATTGCCAGCAGTATTTCCTACTCTGTCCTCTTTAAATTGTCCGATGCTTCTGTTAATCACACTCTGTGGTGAGGGTGCATTTTGCTGCACAGGCAGTCTGTTTCCTCTGAAAGTGAGAGGATCAGCATGAGTGGTGATCACTTGAAACCTTCAGCTCATTAGAATTTTGCAGTTGAACACAGATATTTATACATTTTTATTCATTCAGAAGAACCTGAGGTTGGTGCAGATTTTCATACCTTACCACCTTTAATCCATATACTTTAAATTTTTCTTATCTGTTGCTGTAAATCCTGTGGAATCTGTTGGAGTCAAACCTAACCTGAACTTGTTTACATAGGATTTTTTAATGAATTGGAATTTAACCTGAAATAGTCATCTCATCTCTATTGGTCCTGAACCAGCCTGACTAAATATTTATTCTCAGACATTGGCTTAGAATAAACATTGGTCTAAAACCTGATAGCCTCTAAACCTGTTGAGCAATGTTTCTTTTCTAGGCCGGCTAAGGAGAGCCATAACTATAATGCTGTTTCTTGGAGATGCCAGTTTTATTTTAATGCCTCTCTGATGGCAACAGTTGACTGTTATAGCCAACAGCATGCTCTGAGTACCGGTAGGACAAGCCAGCCTGTCTCCAACAGTTGTTATGCATTATGTATCCTTTGTGTTAAAGTGCTTGGAAATTGATTGATGGTGAGGGAGGAAATGAACTAATGGCGCTCTTGCTCTTCCTTCCAGTAATCCCCATCTCTCCTTATAAAACTCTTCAACTCCTTATGTTCCCCGTGCAGCACAATAGCACATCTTCTCACCTAGTTCTTCAATACCCACTAGAGATTTAGGAAGTTAGAAAAAAGGTGCAAGTGGGAGTAGTGGGAATGTAAGTTGTGCGCAGAATCTGGCAGGGGTGCTGGAAATAATCGCAAAAATCAGCTGAAAACCACCTTGATGAGATGGGCCTTCATTTTATTTTTTTTTTTCTTTATTTCAGATGAACAGTTTCATTAACAGAGTTTGTCCTGAACAAGGAACTAACCACCTTGGTGAAATGAGCCTTCATTTTAAGCTTTTTCTTTATTCACATGAATAGATTATTTAACTGGTCTTGTCCTGAACAAGAAACTGAAGTGGAAAAATTTCACTTGGAGATAAATCTGGATCAGAGCTGATTTGAAAAATGTGGAGCTTCTTATTCTTATCCTTTGTACCACTCTGTGGGAGAAACACAGCCATAGTGGTCTTAGACTTTGGGAAATAAGGACTCCTTCTCAGCCTGTTTTGGAGATAAAATAGAGTGTGATATGAGGAGCTGCATCATCACTAAATAATGCATCTGTGTCTCCTTTGCCCCATAGGCTTATGGAACTGCAGTACACATGGAAAACTTTCTACAGTATAGAAATACAGTGTGATTTAATTCAAGATTTCAGCATCACGCAAATATCCAAAGAACAGAGTTGAGGCTATACGTGCAACCTTTGCTTCACTGTTTCCTGCAGTCAGAAGTTTAATTTTATAACTTCAATATATATATATATATTGTTATAGTGTAAATGCTTACTATAGTGTAAAAACTTTTTTTTTTTCCTACTGGCATTTCAAATAGCTTTACTAAAAAGATGAAAAGAGGTCTCAGGTACTATTAACCTCCAGCACAGATCTGTGCATGGGTCGCAATTCTTTTAGTCAGTAAAACTTGGAAAGGCAACCACTTGTAGAAATAAAAACAGAGGTGATAAGAACAGGAAGGCAAACAGACCAAATTCCTACCCTTCAGTTATTTACCAGCACAACTGGATGGAATTAGTGAAACTGAAGAGTGCAAAAAGCAAAGTAGGACCACTGTTAGCTGCATATTCAAGTATCTCCCATGGCTGTCTGTAAGCAGTGTTACAGTATTTTTAAAAAAGGAAATTGAAAAGTGCTTGTTACATTTAACTGCAATATGCTACCTGAAGAAACTGAAAGCCATTCAGTGCAGACCAGTGTGCTTGGAAGTATTCATTCTCACAAAGGGAGACTCCAAAACTGTCTAGAAAATTCAGTGGACTAGGTGGAGAGAAGTAAGCTTTAAGTTCTGGTATCAGCAGAGTGAATAGCATAGCACATCACCAGGAACTAGCATTGTATGCAGAGATTTTTACTGGGTCTGTTCCTGTTCAACACCTTTGTTAAATGTTTGGATGATTGGGCAGAGTGTATGCTTGGCAAGTTTGCTGATTACAGAAAACTGGGGGGGGGGGTGGCTGATACAGCAGAGGATCATCCTATCACCTGGAGGGACCTCAGCATACTGGAGATAAGGGCTGACAAGGACCTCATGCAATTCAACACGAGGAAGTGCAAAGTCCTGCACCTGGGAAGGACCAGTCTCAGGCACCAGCACATGCTGGAGACCGGTGGCTGGAAAACAGCTTTGTAGAAAAGGGTCTAGGACACCTAGCTGACCATCAGCCAGAAGTCTGCCCTTGTGGCACACCTGGATTTCTGTGTCCAGTCCTACACTCTCCGGTACAAGAGGGCTGAAGAGAAAGTAAGGGGGGGGGGGNAATAAGGTGATTAAGAGCCTGCAGTATTCCTTATATGAGGAAATGCTGAAAGAACTGTGACTATTTAGCCTGGAAAGCTTCTCAGGGGCCAGAGGGATGTCATCAAAGTATATGAATACCTGAAGGGAGGCTGTAAAGAAGACAAAATCTCTTTTCAGTGGTGCCTAGTGACAGAACAGGAAGCCATGGGCACAAACTGAAATATGTCATGTTCCTTCTGAGCATCAGGAAATGCTTTTACTTTGAGGGTGACCAAGCACTGGCACATGTTTCCCAGGGAAGTTGTGGAAATCTTTGTCCTTGGAGGTATTCAAAAGCTTTCTGAACACAATTCTGGGCAGCCAACTGTAGATGACCCTACTGAAACAGGGGGATTGGAGCAGATGACCTCAAGAGCGCCCTGTGGTTCTGTGATCATACTTTGGAGCCAAAATATCACAATAAACTTTGTTGCTGACTTTTACCAAGGCTCAGGCTTGGGTAACCCATCTGCTGTGGATACTTGGCTGTAGCAGTCCAAGGCAGATACAGAGGTGCCAAGCATATCAGTCCTCAGGAGGGCTGCCTACTGGAGCCTACATGCTTCCATCATATTACCCCTCTGAGGCATGTATAAGTGGGTGATAATAGAAAATATATACTGGAATTTCTTAATAAATGTAGTAGATAAATTCCCAAAAATAATCAGAAATTTTTCCTTTTTTAATGTTAATATAAAATGTGTTCTGCATATGCTTTATTTCTGAAGATAGCATTTTTTTTTCTATGTGAAAGTCTCTGTGGTAATGTAGTACTACTGTATTATCTAACAGTTTTACATAGTTCAGACCTTAATTGGGTTCTGTGCTGTATGATAACTCTAATGGAAATACGGTTTAAAGGCAGCCCCTTTCTTAGCACTGAGGACTCTGATACTACAAAACCTGCCTATGTCCCCCTCCTCATAGGGTCTCTGTGCTGCTCCAGTTACTTCTCTGAATCTCTGTCTGAGGTGATGATAGGGGTGAATTTGTATGAGGGTGAAAGCACCTGAGCACAGTGCTGTGCAGGCCAGTAAATATGCCATTGGGAGGATTTATGAGTCTTAAAACCACAAGATTTGCAGAGTTTGGTCAAAACACAGGCTGCAGTGGCTGATCATTTTCCAGCATATTTCTTCTATATTCTATTAAAAGCTTGTTGACCAGGAGTAAGAATTTGTAGTTAAGGTCAAGTGGGATAGCCCTTAGCACAGAATGTTAACAAAGGAGAAAGCTTTTACTTTGAGTGTGCTATTACCCACTGATGATGATACAAGCATTTGTGAGTTTGTTTGCCTAGAACCAGTGACAGCAAAAGGTTTTATCGAAGTGAGCTTAGATTCTGAGAAATACTTTTTTAAAACATTAACACAGATTTTGTTTCTGATATACTTATTTGTAAATAAAAGGTCATTCTCTATTAGTATGCTGTGTGGAGCTTTTCATTCCAATTTATTGTACAAATGAATAAGAATTGAAGATGATATTCCAAGGCAATTTTTATTTCTATCAGCCTTTTAATTTATGATTTTAAGCACTAATTTACTGTAAATGCTCAAATGTGTATATATATTCTCTTTCACAGCTGCAAAAGTTTTTTGAGATATTCTTCAGAAACAGTTCTCCCCAGCAAGCCTTCAACAACATGAAGGAGGCTATAAACAAACTTCTACTTATAACTGAGGTCTTCAGCAAATCATCTGCCTCAGGACCAAATTCTTTCAATCAGTAAGTGACTTGCAGTAGTCATTGCAATGCTAGTGTCAAGATAGCTTCTTGGAACAGAATAAAAGGGTACAAGAATCTTAAAATAAAAAATTCCCTATCTATTTCATACTTCTTTATAAAGTAAGGACATGCTGCATTTAAGGAGTGCAACTCTTTAATATCCAGTATTTCTAGTTTGTGAAAAGGTTATGATGAATACTGAGGACCAGATGCTGTTCTAATGAAGTGTTTCAGGCAGCACAAATGAACAGAAATCACTCACAATTGAGCTAGCCCTAACGTATATAAAGCTGTATTCCCTTTCAGTGAGCATTCTGTCACATGTCAAATATTTAATGCTAGAGTAGCCCAGATTGTTCAGAGTTGGCTCTGACAGGCAATCAGAACAAGAGACACTGTAAAACACTTTATAAAGTGTACTTTATGAAATATACCTAGGCACCAAAAGTCACATTTCTGTGTAATCACTACTGTTAGTGTTATAATTCTTACACATAAATCAACCTCTATTATGTAATATTTTTACTAAATAAAATTAATATTTATTCTATGTATGTTATGTCCCATCCCTGACATTTTTATGATAAGTACTAAATAAGTTACAATTTATTAAATTTATGCATTTACGCTATTTTGAGAACCAGGTGTTCTAGTAGCACTAATATAAAGTTTATATTGTGAGTGGAGTGGGTGGCAAGGAGGGGAGGAGTGTAATGGGGATGTAGCTATTTTGACAGTGGTCCACAATCTCTTTTTTACCAAAGAAATGGACTCTCTTGTTTGTGTAACACAAGACTTGCTTATAAATCGTGGCCCATGCCTCCAAACATCCCCATAGCTGCAGCGGAGCTCTTTGGCTTCAGTGAGCCTGGAGTGTTTCACCTTCTCTTCCCCTCCAAATGTCTTCAAGACTTTTGCAGGGCCTCATTCACTTTCTTCAAAAGGCATTTCTTCCTTAGCATAATTCACCTCCCTGTCCATCAGCCATTAAAACCACTTTCCTATAGCACTATTTTTATCATCTCACAGTCTGACTCTTTCCACGTTTAATGCTGCTGGCTCTTCTTAGAAGTTTCTTTAGTCTGTATCACATGTTGTTTCTTGACCTATGTGTGTATGTTTTCCTGCATGTGTTCTCTGGACCTGTGTGTGTATTGAATTTTACTGTGTATAGGGACATGATTCAAGGTGGGTTTGGCAGTGCTAGGTTTATGATAAGAAACAATGATCTTAAAGATCTTTTCCAGCCTAAATTATTCTATGATTCTATATTTCACAACAGTAACTAACCTCACTGAAACTGATTTATTTTCTATTGTTTCAGATGCAGCCAATGTTTTCAAATGCTAACCTTTGACATTGGATTTGGCATGTCCATACACCCAGTAGTTCTTGAGGTAAGAAAATTGTACAAATTATTGCTTGACTCAAAAAAATTACACCAAGAAGAGCACAGCAGAAGACCCTCTTTTATAGGTACCCTCAAATGTCTAAGAAATTTACTAAAACTTTAGTATTCATTTTGGATGATTGTGGAGAGTTTCTCTAGAAGAAACCAGTTAAGAGTCAGATTTCCTGGGATGAGATTCACCAGATCATCAAAATGTGCCAACTTTGCAGTTTAAAAGACTAACTATTACCCCAAATGAATATCAGTGAAACAAAATCCTTAGGAAGCATTTCGTGAAAGTGGAGTTAGATTTTACATGTGACAGAACAAAGATGAACAGAGGAAGTTAAAAAACACAATTGGCTTTTAATAGAAATTAAAGTTTTCCATAAATTGGATTGTTCTTCGTCATTTCATTACCTGCTTTGACCTCCACTGTGCTGCCTTCTTCCTGGATGATCCACAAGGCCCTTAAAATCAGGGAAATGAGATCTGTGCCAATTTTTGTACCACTCCTGCCTCAGAACAACCTGTCCTGAAACAATTATTGTACTGCTTTCCAGCTGTTCTCATTACCTCATGTATACACATGAATATACATATACCTAGGTATGTATTTTTTTATATCTATGATATACAAATATTAACAAAAAATAGTTAATATATGCCCACTTAAAATCTGTTAGAGAGTCTACTAATAACAGTGCAGTCACTCTGCATTCTTCATAAAAAAAAACATCCTTTAAACACATAGGAAAAATGCACATATGAAAAGAAGTTTGCAGAATTGAGAAAGTCTATGAAGACAATATCCTTAAATAGTCTGCAAAGTCTTATTTAGCTAGTATAAGAAATGTGGTATGTCATAACAATGCAATAATTGTATACCAGGCTGTAAAAAAATTATCTCAGAAGATCTTAAAAAGCTAAATGTGAAACATAATGTTTATCTGTCTGAATTGAAGTTTCAACCATTATCCATTATCCATAAATTTACGGTAAATCAGTAGGATTTAGTTTCATCTGAAAAAACAAATGGCTCTAGAAAATAGCTGTTGATAATTAATGCAACATTAACTTTGAATATTATAGCTTGAAAATTGTAGTATGCATGCAACCTATTCATACTGATGTTACATTTGTATTGATGCTAAAATAATGAACAAATTAATAATGAATAAATCATGGTTATGAAATATGACTAAATAATTAAATTTAAACTTATACTTTCATCTGTAGTAACAGATGTTCTGTAGTAATACATAGCACATGAGTTTTGAAAGAGTTATGTTAACATATAATCTGACATTTTATATTTTTAATCAAATTTCGAATCAAATATGGAAAAAAGCTTTTCACATGTGTCTGCAATACTGCACTCTGTCCACTGGAGGACAGCAAACATTGTGGTATGGAGTTGTGACAGACAATGTGGCGCATTTTATTTTTATAATCCTGTCAATTTGTGTTGTTATTACCTGTTTTTAAGGTTCCAGTTTAGTATTTATTGCTATGATAAGACTGGATTTGTTATTCAAACAATAAATGTATATAATTTTTTCCAACAGGTGCATGAAAACTTTGACTTTCAAGTTGAGAGTGAATTGACTGTTCAGGACCAAATTTCCAAAGAACTTATTTTTGAAGATACATTTAAATTTCTCTTATCTAATGAATCCTCACCATCCAGTTTCATAGAAGCTTTGCAAAAAATGTATGGATCATCTATGAGCAAGGTAGTTCATTCCAACTTTTTCCTATTATTATTTGAAAATATTTAATTTTAAATTGTATGCTTCTGAAATTGTTGGTGCCAGCTTATAGAATGAAGGGCTCATTTAATCAAAACCATATTTTATTTTATTGTGGGGGGTAAAACTTTAATTATATTGAACAATTGAATTTTCTTCTGTAAAAATTCTGCTCTCAAATTATGTCATTTTTCAAAATACTGTTCTTGAAAGATATATTTAAAGCTTTAAAAAAGTAATTTTCCCACTGTTTTTTAATGTTTTTTTTAATATACAGTTTTTTGTGTTTTCACAATTTCATCAAGAATTTGTTAACTTATGCATGGAGATCTATGAGCATCAGAAATAAATTTTGTTTCTTACAACTTTATGTCCTATTCTCAATACAAGATCCAGTTCCAGTTTGTTTAGTTTTGGGTTTTTTTTGCATTTATAAAATCTGCATAAATTTTTCTTCATTAGTGAAAGCCATTTCTGACAAGCTGAGATCTCTTTTTACTGAGATCTCTTTTTACTTTTTAGCAGTATTTCTCCGAGTCTGAGAACTTTTAAGGATGCATTTCTGAGGAGTCTCCTGCTTGAAGGGCTTACAGGGACTAAATTACCCAGGCAACTTTCACCTCTCAGACAGATGTGGCTAAAACAGGGTCATGGGTTATAAATTTATGTCAGAATAAAGTAAAAAGGTGCAGACATCCAGACATGTAGAGATACAATTACTCAGCCTGTGTTCCAGAGAACAGTAGTTTCTGAGGGTTCATTTCTGCACAACGCTAGGGCACAGTCTGCTTTATTCTAGACTGAAAAAAGCTATGAGCTGTCAAGGAGCTGGCTGGCTGAGGTTAGGGCTAGCTGAGAGCTGCTGTAACTTGTTCCTATGATCAGTGAAGGGGTTGGGGTCTAATGGAAGCACATTGCTTTCCATGTAATTTCACCAGAATATGCTGCCCTTTCCTTCACAGGATGGAACATATAACAGAGAAGATGAGCAATGTTTCTCTTTGGAAGAGATAAATGCCATGATTACTTTCATAAAGGAGCTGAAGAATCTTGGACAATTTGAGCTGGTAAAATAAATAGGGTTTTGTTTTATTGGATATATAATTTATGTAAATCTCTTAACATTTCTCCTTCATTACCTGCTTCATTCTCTGCTGTCTCTGACATATGTAATTAGGCTGGATGGGCAGGGAAGCAAGGAGATAGAGTTAACACTGATTTTACTTTGGTGGATAATTTGAATTAAATTTAAAATAAATGAAGAAATACAGCAGAGTATTTGAGCTGAGCTTCCACTGAAAAGGACAGCTAAAGCAGAAACAGAAACCAGAAAATAGAAGGAAAGGAAAAGGGGGAAAACAATGTAAATGACAAATGAGGTGGTAAGAAAATAGAATGATAAGCAGGAGTGAGTGGAAGGACTA
>VXBU01011512.1:97477-193409 GCA_013400315.1 Bombycilla garrulus
AGGAAGGAAGGAAGGAAGGAAGGAAGGAAGGAAGGAAGGAAGGAAGGAAGGAAGGAAGGAGAAAACTTACAGTATACTCTAGGTTTAGTATACATTTTTTCAAAATATGTTTTCTGTTTTCATTATCTCTTAGCTAATGTTTCATATATGTGTGTGCCATACTGACTAGTAACATTTATGATTTACAAACAAGGACTTGGGAACAGAGGCACATTAGACAATATGTGTTCCATTCCACTGAGTCTTAAGATGAATGTGTGAATGATATTAGTTCATACATTTTGCTGGGAGAATGCTGTAGTGAGTATATAAGGCATCTGTAAGATTTCTAGTGTTTTAATTTTGTTCCTCATTGAATTAGATGTGGCTTTCAGCAAATCAATAATTATCTGTATGTTTGTTTGCTTTACTGTAAAGGGGAGCTTATAATTTATCACTGTGGTAGGTAACTGTTTATTACTGTTTTAAATATACACAGTTCCATGAAAGTCCTAGATTATTGTTGTTACTGCCAACCACTTCGATCACTCCCTGAGAAGTGACTCAAACATGCAGCTGCTTGCATTCATATGTAAGCCCTTGCCCTTTTGCAGAAATATTTAGGTTTGCATATCAAAGCATACCAGCCTTTAGCAGCTTTCTGTTCTAATCTAAGCTGTGCCACTCACTCACTTTGAGCAAGCCCCTTGGCCTCTTTTTTTCCTCCAAGCTCAACATTATTATATGAGTATAAATATGTAGAAGTACCATGACCTTTCTCCAGGCCATAGACCAATCTGCTTCTTTGCTCTGTATTTTTCTGCAATGGCTAAGCTGATAACACCATTCTCTTCATTCACTGTATAAAAAACTACGTCCTTTGGCGTTGCTAAATCAGAATCTTCCACTCCTTTAGCTACATGCATGTGAGTGTGATGAATGTGTCAGATATGCATGTGATTATACATAATTGCAAGGAAGAAAGAGCTTAGTTGTACTTACTCCCCAAATAACTCAAGTATGCATTCTCTTTGAGCTTTGATTAATCATTTTTTCCCAGCTTTGATGAGTTTGTATATCAGAACACTTTTCCTGAATTTCTTCAGTTAAGGCCAGGTTGTTCAGTCAATTTAACAGGTCTTATTTTTCTGACTGTGGAAAAGAGGTACTTCCATTTATCAAATCTAGTGATTGCATAACTGACTGTCCAATCAGATGAGAAATATATGGGAAAAATAGTGACTTTTGACTGAGGTCTCATACAATTATTTTGTTCATTGATCATCACTCCATAGGGTGAAGGCAGGATATAAAGATGTTTCCTAGACTAGATATTTTAACTCATTTCATCTATATGACTAGTGTTGAAATGTTAAATGGTATTAGTGAGCTCTCTGAATTCCTTCCATAGGAGCAGTAGAAGTTATCTAGAAAGTTATCTCAAACTATAAGGAAATAATTACAGCCTAGTAAATGAAAATGACCACCTCAGATGTACTGGTATAAGATATTACACCTAACATGTACTCTGAAAAAAAATTGGCATTTCTTATGGACTTTTTTCAACTCTATGCAGTTTATACTCATGATATGACTAGGACATACATAATTGCTGTCTTTTGGAAAAGGGCAATGAAGTGTCATGCAAAGTATATTTGGCTATGTCAGATAGCATGGAAGAACCAGATTAGTGAGTCAAGTTAGCTCTTCTGTATCTGCAAAAGCCTAAGTAGGTCAAAGAGCTGCAAATGTTCCTTGAAATCCAGTGATGTATTTGGAAAAGTGATTCTAGCTTCTTATATGCAAGCCTTTTTTAGTTCAAACTGGAAGCATTAGCCCTCAGACTGAATTTGGACTGAAAATACATTTTTGGAATTTAACTTGGTCTTGTCAGTTACCTGGGCAGTCCGAGAAATTAACATGTTTTGTACTATGGCACAGAAAAAAGGCAATGACAAAGGAAGACAAGAATAAAATCACTGACCTAGAATGGGAGGAGTGAGAGACAGAAGGAAGGAGGAAGCAAGAAGGACAGTTGGGATTAAGTGCCAGGAAATTAATCCCACTCTGGCATCTGAATTTTTTTATTTCACTTCTAAAGATGAGCAAAAGGTATTTCATTTAAGGACCCAAATGCCCTCATGGAAACTCTGTGACTGAAGCCAAACTAACACTCTACAAAACAGAGATATTATTTTGAAGAGAGAACTACATGCCGTCATCTAAAGAAAGAAAATTCATAGCTCTACTGAATATTGAAATATGGTCTCAATCTTGAGTTTATGACCCTTTAAAAGTTGCACCATTCACAACTAACATATCCATAAGAGACACCAAAAGTGACTAGTTTTTTTGTTTTATATTTTAATCTTGTGAAATATTCTATTTCTACATCTCCTTCATTGCTTATATCTGATTGCATAAACCATCAGAGCTATATTAATATTGCTACTGTCAATCCTTTGCCTTTCTTGTTTGCTGAATCAGAGAGATTCCTAAAGAACAGGTTCACAGTCAGTAGTTTGTGATGTGCACACTGGGAATCTTTTGAAAGGTACATGCACAAGCATGCACTCACCAAGGGTACTAACATGGGTATTAGTTTCATTAGAGCTAACTGCAAAGCATATAGGAAAGAGCACATCTGTACTTGACACCTCCAAGATACTTAAGTAATTAGGGGGACACTCCAACAGATGAAGGCCCTTACTTGAGTAACAGCATGTAAAGGAAAGGAGTCTGAAAAATCCTCTGAGTTAGGAGGAACTTCATAACTGTATCATATCTCAGTCTGCTCATTCTAGGGAGCTTGGACAAAGGAAAGCTTCATTGTGCTGACAATTAAAAAGCTCAGGCTGCAGCAGAGATAAATCATTGAACCATAGAGCCATTTATATTGAAAAGGTTCCTCTCATCCCATCACTTATTACATGGGAGAATGACTCCACCTGGATAAAACCTTATTTCAGGGAGTTGGAGAGAGTGATAAGGTCTCCCCTGAGCCTCTTTTTCTCCTCACCTCACTGAGCCACTCCTCTTAAGACTTGTGCTCCAATCCCTTCCACAGCTTCATTACCCTTCTCTGGACATGCGCCAGCACCTCAGTTTCTTTCATGCAGTGAGAAGCCAAAACTGAATGTAAGATTCAAAGTGTGGCCTCACCAGTGCTGAGTGCCCAGGGACAATCACTACCCCAGTCCTGCTGGCCATATTGTAATCTCCGTATCTTTCTCTAATATGCTTTCTAAATATTACATTTTGCTACCCTGCTGTAATCAGATATAGTTATTTTATGTCTCTTAATGCTGTCTGATGTTAATTGCAGTCTCTACAGATTTGAGATTCATGCAGGTCATGCTGTTCCTTTGTGAGCAGGGACCTTGCAGTTGTGGTGGCTGCCACACTCCTGAGGTGTTCTCTGACTAAACCAAAGTCTGTCATTTTAGAGTTAAGACATGTTGCTTTCACCATAAAACAGAGTTTAGGACCAGGCAAGCAAAAAGGAAAAGCAGAGAGAAAAAAAATGTATTTTGTTTGGGTACTAGATGTACGAAGCAAAGTGACACAGAGGCCCCAGGCAGGTGCAAAGGAGAGCTACCTTATTGCAAAAAAAAAGGCCTTTTTAAGCAGCCAGGCCTTTATCAGTTACATAGTTTTAAATCATAACAAACATAATCCAACCAACAACCATACACCATGATGTGAACATGTAATGGTTATACAACTTGTTTTTCTACCTCTACTTGAGATGAGTCACTTTCCCATAGTCCTCTTCTACTTAGCCAAAGTAGCAGGCCTGAACCATGATTTTATAAGTGTAACAAGGCCCTTATTTTATAAGGCTTTACCTATATGCAACAGTATTTGACAGATGTTAGCTGTTACTTCCTTGACAAGCAGAAAGAGCAGTGCAAAATTACTTACAACTTGGAAAGCAAGCCTACTAGGAAGGTGGTGTATAGACACTGCAAGCTCAGAACTACGTTTTCCTGCACACAAAAAGTCACACAGATCTGCCAGCTGCTTCCTTCCTTATCTCATTGAGTTAATGCAGAAATCTGTTTTATCATTGGACAATTTACCTTCGTCCATGCTTGACCTCAATACTGCTTTCAGAAGCTCCTGTTGAAACATTAGTGATGGATGATTGCACAGAACAATATTGTCACCTCCCTTCCTTGGCACAGACATTGGCTTTGTGTCCTTCAACATCCAAAATTCAGCATCCAGGAAGAAGCTGCATCATGAGAACTTCTAAAGGAAACACTAGGAGGAAAACCAGTGAAACTTCAAGAAGCGCTAATAGACCTGCAGAAAGGTCTTATCAGCCAGAGGGTTGGATTGAAGAGAAGCCTACTCCCTTTTTTTCTACCATTCTACCAAAATTCTACTTGAAAGAAAAAAGCTGCAGAGTTCACAATATAGGCACCACTGACATGTCATTTATTTGTTGCAATTGACTTGGGCATTTTACAGAGATTTTACATACAAACATACACACACACTGAATTTGTTTTGAATTTGCAAACAAAGCAAAACACATAGAGGTTCCATTTTAGGAATTCATGCTAATGTCAGTACAGATAATCCCCTGGAGACATGCTTTCATTTTTATTTAATTCTTTTTTGAACAAAGTCACATTTTAATCTCAAGTATATGCAAAAAAACCCTATCATAGAAGTAGGTAAGAGATATGGTTTGGTTTATTTTCTTCTTGGCTATATCCACTCTTCCTTTTCTCAGCAATGCAGCTGTATTTTGGAGTGTACTTCTTTTTTTTTTAATCGATGTGATGTGCTGCCATGGAATGTGTGTTTTCTATTGCATTCACTCAGGTAATATCTCTAATGCTGGGAATATGTATCTAGAAGACTCATTTTTCTATGGAGAATAATAGAATACTGTGTGCCCTGGGATACTATTTAGAATTTTTTTGCAAAATATTTCATTGTTTCCGTTCCTTCCATTCGTGTAGAAATATTTCTGCTATTGAATTGACAGGCAACTTTCTCAAGAAAATATGAGTCCTAAGCAGAATGTTCCTTCTGACTTCAGGAAGAATCATGAAGGTAAGGGTTCAGAGTAAGATCTTTTATACAGTATGTTTTTCTGATTTGTTTTATTTCTGATAACATGTGGATTTAGATCACATTGCCTTGCATTCCAGCTGGAAAGTCTTAGTTTACTACATATAAAAGTCCAATTTCTTCCTTATCTTATTTAAGTTGCTATGTGGAGCCCATGAGCAGCATTTGCAGAAAAGATCTTGCACTTTAAAGAATAAAAGTACGTGTCTCTTAAAAGTAAAAAATGATTACTTCTCCAATAGGACTGTAAATCAGGGTGAGAACAGAAAATTATTAGCTGTTTCTGTTTATCTTTCAGCATTGCATTATTCCAGTAAGACTGGAGAACGACAATGCAGTTATGGTAAGTAAAGGTCTTTCTAGATCACAGAGGGGAAGAATTTCTCAGAAAACTTTCTTTAATTTCTCTACATAATCTCTAAGTGAATAGAGTATCTGTAGACTTTTACTGAGGAAAAAAGAAGAAGGATTTTTAAGTAGCAAGAGTGTTTATAAAACACTCAATAAATGGGCTATTATGTTAGATAAGCCTCAAAACCAAAATTAAACATTGCTGTATGTGCCTATTAATGTGAGTATTCCAGCACTCATTTATGCCTTGTCACACTTCAATAGACTTTTGCCCCCTTCTTTCCAATAACTTCAGAATACATTTTTTCTTGTGGAAAAACCTTTAAACTTGTCTGAAGTTTAATCAGCTTTGTTTAAATCTTTGTCTTCAGCTCGATAATGGAGTATTAAGGAGCTGCTTAAGAGATGAGGAGTTTTTCTAAAATATCTGCTTGTAGGAATATTTAAAGTATTTCTAAAGATCTGTAAAGATGTAAAATATGTTTTTCTTTGGTGGTTGCAATGCTTTTGGCTGCCTTCCTCATTCTCAAATTATCTGAGGGCCATGTTTGTAAATGTGAAGTCATTGCTTTGTGGTGGAAAGGTTTTGCTGATCATTGAGCCTCATGTCCTCTCTGCTGCTGAACACATGCTGCCTCCAGGATCTGTTGTTGTGCCAGATAGAAACCAGAAATACTACTGGGCTGGCTGACTGGCATCACCATTCTAATTGCATGATCCTTTCTTTTAAAAATACCTCAATTAATTCTACTTTGAAATTCCTCCTCATTTTTAAGCTAGTAGTGAGACAACATCTCTAAGTAAGGCATACAGAATATGGAGAAAAGTTTACACTCATCTGTAGCCTTTTTATAAAATACCTTCTGTGTGTCATTGTGTAAGACTCTATTCCCCTACAAAGCTAGCCCAATTTCTGTTCTTCCCTTAAATTTTAATCCATGGGAGAGAGTTCTCAAATTGCCCTGCTTTGTTTCTAAGAGCAGATATTTCAAGGTAGAAATAAAAAATATTTGCATCATTTTTGACCCTTTTAAGCCACAAGCTTTTTCAGATATTATAGTAAAGGAGTTTCCTATCTGTGATATTTTTTTAAATACCCAGTTTAAAAGTTACATTTTACATTAAAAATGTACTAACGAATATATATGTAAAGCAGTCTTGAATGTGTTATACTTTAAATCTGAATCCAATAGACTGGATTAAAATATTTGCCATAACTAGGTTGCCAACAAATAATTATTTTCATGAGTAATTTGGCGAACACTATGAAATAAAGGATACATTTGAGCAAATAGGATTTGATTGTGGAGATTTCATACACAGGAAAGGAGCTGGAATTTGTTGATTATAGGCATTTTAATAAAACATTCTTCCAGCTGTACTGCAAATGACCCCATGGGTCTTGATATCTCCATGTGACTTGTTCTTATGAACAGTAAGAGTATGTCTATCTTATTTTGATTTTTATTGGAAATTACAACTTTTACATAAACCCTGTACACAGCCTGGTACCTAAGCAGGTTATGAATTTTAGCCTACCTCTTTAAGTTTCAGTTAACTAACTAGAGACAGATCTCCCGGATTTAATCCTTCAATTTTCAAAGGTTTCCCCAGGCTTTGAGTTTTGCGAGTAGGACTAAAGTGATTGGACATTGAATGTTTAAAATCCCTCCAAGGCCTACAGATTTCTCTCAAGTGCCATTACAAACTCCATTAAAACTTGGCAGCAGGATTATGAGTCTCAAAGTCACTAGGCATTAAATATCTTGCCACTGTACATGGCCTCAATCTGCCAGAAGTTACATGTTGTTCCAAAATGTTCACATATTTCACAATTTTTTTCTTTGATACCTTCTTGGAACAGATAAAGATACCCTATCTCATATCAGACAGATCTTCACCAGTCCACAGCTGGACTTGAATCCTCAGTTTAACCCAAAGATCAGAGAATACTACGCAGAAGTGCCATTCGACATGGTGACAGTAAAGATAGGAGCAGAGCCCTTTAACTGTCAATGCCACGTACACCTCGACGACAAGAAAGGGCCAAGGTATGAGCAACAAAATAAGACTGTAAAAACTTAATTTTGGAAATATGTCAGTCATAGTGTTCCAGAGGTTTTTTTTGTTTCCAAAAACCCAGAACACAAATAGAATAGTCACAGGAAAGTCAGAGGGAGTTCAACACTGAGCAACTTGTATTTATTTCCAACGTCCTGAAGGCAATGATCATATGTTATTCTCAAGCCATGGTTAACCCTAGTTTAATGGAGTGTACAGCTCCAATATCTGACCCAGCTTCTGCAGTCACTGATACCATCAAAGCTGGATGGGCAGAACAGACTATAAGTACACAAACACAGTGGATGACAGAGAATTTGAGATTTTGTGTCTAGGTGATAATTTTGCACAGTGCCCTAATCTGCTGCCCTGCTGGGCTTGATCTGTTTACATGGGTCAAAATAGGGCAGCTGGCTTCAAAAGAAGAAATAAATTCAAGTATACTAACTCAGAATGACTGATTTTTGTCACAGCTGTATTATAAGGGATTGTCATAGAATCACAGAAGTCACACTGAAAAAGACCCTTAAGATCATCATGTCCAGTTGTTCACCCAGCATTACCAAGCCCACCACTAAGCCACATCCCTAAGTGTCACATCTACAAGGCTTTTAACTTGCTCCCAGGATGCTGACACAGCCACTTCCCTGGGCAGCCTATTCCAATTTTTGACAACCCTTTCAGTGAAGAAATTCTTCTTAATATCAAACCTAGACCTCCCCTGGTGCAACTTAAAGCCATTTCCTTTTCTCCTCTTGCTTGGGAGAAGAGACTGACCCCCACCTTCTACAACCTCCTATCCAGCAGTTGTCAAGAATGACATGGTTTCCCCTCAGCCTCCTTTTCTCTGCCCAGCTCCTACAGCTCATCAGATTTGTGCTCCAGTACCTTCCCCCTGCTTCCTTCCTTTTCTTGATATGCTCCAGCCACTCAATATCTTTCTTGTAGTGAGAAGCCCAAAACTGAACACAGAATTTGAGGCGTGGCCTCACCAGTGCCAAGTACATGCAGGCAATCATTGCCCTGGTCCTGCGGGCCACATTATTCTTAATACAGGACAGAATTGGCATTCTTGGCCACCTGGGCACACATTGGGTCATGTTCAGCAGCTCTTGACCAGCACTCTCAGGTCCTTTCCTACCAGGTGTCTTTGCAGCCACTTTGCCCACAGCCTGTAGCTCTGCCTGGGCTTGTTGTGACCCAAGTGCAGGACCTGGCACTTGTTCTTGTTGAACCTATACACTTGGCCTCAGCCCTTCCATCCAGCCTATCCAGATGCCTCTGCAGAGCCTTCCTCCCCTTTGTCCAATCAACACTCCCACCCAACTTAGTGTTATCTGCCAGCTGACTGAGAGTGCCCTTAGACTCCATGACCATATGATTGGTTTGGTCATCCAGCTGGTTTTTTATCCAGAAAAATGTATGTGAATGTAAGGCATGAGCAGGCAGTTTTCTCCAGAAGAGTGCTGTGGGAAACAGTGCCAAGAGCTTCACTAAAGTCTAGATAGGAAACAATCACAGCCTTCCTCTCATACACAAGTGGATTATCTTGTCATCCACAAGAGTCCCAGCTTATGTGATCTTTTAGAGAACTATAAAGCTGGATGATAGAGGAGGGAGCAGAGTCATCACTAAACATTGTGTCTGAGCACTGACCCACAATAAACCATGATGTTTAATTGCTGCTATGAACCCTGGCACAGTTCTGGCTTTTTCAACCAGCTCTGTCAGGGACAACAGCATGTACCAGGGACAATACCAATAGATATTTTGGTTATGAGGTGGTTCTTAAGGTTGGGAGGAGCAAAAAGTGTTTATTTATCTGGGTCAATACCTTATAACCAGAAAACTGGCTTATTTACATACTAGCCATTAGTAAGTGGATAAACAGGAAAACAGGGACAATGATTTACCTGGGAAGAAAAATTCTTAACCTTTTGACTAACTTTGCTTCATGACATGAAGTGCTTAGCCAATACACCACCTTTTGACTGACTGTGAGGCAGATGCTTTGACATAGAATGTCTGCTACTAACAAGAAAGTTTGTGCAGTTGTTACGGATCTAATGCCCAATATGTTTCCTATGTTTTCAATAAGAAATCAGTGTTGATTTAGCATTTCAAAAGAAACTGTCATTAAATTCTTCTCCCCAAAGTTTTGCTGGTTTAATGTTAACTGCCTTGGCAGTCAACATGACTGTATGTGAAAACATCAAAGATTTCTTCCTTGTAGAATGAAAAAGAATAGCAAGATGTTGTTTATACTGAAAAGTAAAAGCCCTGTATGTGCAGGTTCTGTGCCTTTCAGCATTTATTTCCCTGCTAAAGGAAGAAGAAAACAGCTCAGCTTTGCTCTGGTTTGTCACTCTGAGCAGTTTGTTCGGGAATCCATCATATTTGGCTAGTGGACAATTTCAGCAGCTAGCTACACTTCTGATTGTATTTATCTCCCTGCTGACTTCATGACAAATTTGGTCCTGCCAGGAGTTATTGTCCCTAATGATTTCATTAACAGATTTTATGTGAAAATATTTGCCACTGCCAGTGTTTTAACTAAATTTTACTCTCGATATTTTGTCTTTTTGAAAGAACTAATACTTACAAGTCATATATTGCACTGTTTTTATTTAAAATATCATGTATTTTTTAAGAAAAAGAAAATGTTAGAAATAGCGGCCTCTAGGAGCAAGTAAAGTTTAGCCATAGATAAAAGAGTGCAAATCTTTGTTTCTTTAGTGTTTAATGCACTTCTTTCCTATTTTGTCATACAGCATTGCTAACTACCCCCTTGGCCTTGGATTGAACAAAGTCATCATTCTCTTAATGGATGAGTCACAGCCCAGCCCTGAGGTTGTGAGCAGCTACAAAATCACAATTTATAGAGAAGATCGCCCTAGCCTTCCTTTGTTTGATGACTATATGATGTGTGGGTTTGTGCAGGTATTGTCTCTGCATTCTTTTGCTATACAGATTACTAGCAATTGCTGCTTTCTTTCATTCCATGGTATAAATTAGGGTACATGAGCCAAAGCTCATGCAGAGCCCGTTTTTATTGAGATTGTATAAAATTCAGCATTTATGCAACATTTTGGATATAAAATGCAAACCCAGTGTAAGTACCTGTTACAGTGTGAGAGCCCCAGGTTAATTAGTCCTTACCTTGGACAGCCAAAACTTTCTTAGGGCTTTTCATAACTGTCTCCCTCTGACATTGGAACCATGGAAATCCTTTTACCAGGAAAGATATTAATGATGACAGTCTGTTTATCAGTGTTCAAGACAAATGCTGAGGCATAATTTATGAATGAAAACTGTTTATTCTAGATCAATAAAAACAATAAGAAAAACCTCACTCATAATTCCAAAGGAAGGGATGATTGTTGTTTATGTCACATTTATCCAGATACAAATTTGGGAATGCACATAATTTACTCACAGCAAATAGCAGTCCTTAGGAAGGAGTGGGTCTGTTGAATTGGAAAAGGACCAGAGTCTTTCCAGTATGGCTTAATAAGGTCTGGGAAAGGGGAGCTCAGGCTAAATTAAACACAAAAATGGAAGAAAGCTTATGAAATTAACAGTGAAGATTTCAGTTAGTGAAACTATAGTGATAAAAGTATTATGCGTAGGAGAGAAAACCTGGGACACGTGCTGGATCAGAGCTGCTTGTATTCCAGAGTCTGAGGACTAAATGTTGGTTGCTGCTTGATATGATGGGCAAAGATAAACCAGCCAGTTCAAAGCACGAAGTGCCATTGTAAATGCTAATCACAGGCATTGCATTATTCTGTGGAATTTTAGGCAGATTAAAAGGATTGGTGGGTTTGTTCCAGAGCATCCAGGAGTAATATATTTGGTCACAATTAATTCTGCAACCAGGAAGCAGAATTTTCAAAACTATTGTATTGAAACTGTCATGCTTGTTCATGTCAAATATCTAATCCTATATTTATTTTTTTGCTGTATGAGGATCTTAGAATATCCTTTAGCAAAACTTGCTTCCTGTCCCTGGTTTCTTCCCATATACTGTAGAAGAGGTTAGAAGACCAGGGTGGTAGAAGGCAGAGCATTTATATGACGGGCAGATCAAGAGGGATTTTGTTTTTCTGATGGAGAAATAAGCACTAGGGCTTAAAGCAGGAGTCAAAGAGATCATAAATGTGGATAGCAAATTCTCTGTTGACAATAATTATCTCAATCTGTGAATCAGGACTGCCAGAGAAAATGTAGGTAGTAGTCATAGTGTACAGACTGCTGACCTAAATACCTGATTATGTTGTTGTCTGGCCCTTCACCTATTCTCTGTCTCTTCTCTTAGACTTCTCTTACAAGCTCAAAAGGTCAAGGATTCTCTTCTTACTATTTGTACTGACTCAACACTACATCTAGTAGTTGCTACAGTAAAATAAGAATAAACACATATAATACCTGAGATTTCACTTCAGTTGTACAGCAACCTGCTTGACATCTTAGATATGACTTAATATGAAAAGGAGAACAGCAGTAGGTTGAACTAGAGTTATATTACCAGGATAACACACTGGCTGGGAAGATGTGAGGAAAGCTCTTTTTGTCTCCTTATTTGGAAAGGGTGTATCTGAGTGCAGGAACAGGAATTCAGCCTCAAAAAAAATCTTCCCACACCAGAGTTTACCCTGTTGTTAATGTTTTATGATACCATTTATGAGAATGAATACAAATCTTTGAAGCAATATGAAGGCAAAGAGATCTAGACTGATAAGAATTAAAAGTGGTTTAGAAATTTCTTTTGATTGAGCTTGGTTTTCTGCTCCTCTGTGAATAGCTATCTTCTAACTAATACAGTTTTTCAGAGCTAGATGATGACTTCAGAAGTTTAGAGTAAAAATGAGATGAAAAGCATTCTTGTGGTATCTCATAAACACTGTGAAGATACAGTATGAGATTCTAAAACAACTTTTAGATATATCAGAGGCAAACTTATCAAAGAGTGCTTTTAAAAAACAAAGGCTGGAGCTGGAGATAGACATGGCATTCTAAAACACTTATAGTCTGCATTTTTTCCTGTTTTCTAGAACAGATGTATTTTTTTTTGCTTAGAATAATTTTTTTTTATCAATACAAAACTCAGGTCTTAAACAGCATCATTAAATTTTGCTCTTCATACTAGGGAATATTATGCAGTCTTGCAGAGCCAGTTGATACACCCTCACCAGTGGCATGAATACTTGTTCTCTTAGTAATGAGACCCTGTTTTAGGAGAAAAAGGATAAATACAGCATGAACTGATGGAATCTCCTTTGGAAACTTGACTAGGCACAAGTGGGATCAGATATGAGGAGAGAAAGGCCACTGATAGTGGTGTGGTCTTTCTCATAGAAGTCTTCAGTTAAAATTCTAATCCAGCAGGTTTTTTTCCTCACTTTCTTTTTATGTTTAATCTCATTAAGATATTTAGGTTTCACTGCAAGATGATACTATGAGGAAGCTTACAATAAAAAGGCAGAGTGTGGGCTGTGATTTCCAGCAGTCTAGCAATTCTCACGCAGTTGAATAATCCTGGATTAATTTTGAGGTATTGAGTTGAGAAGTGTGTGGTTCCAAGCCTTGCAACCCCTAAAAAGGGAAAAAATATTGTCTCCTGTACTTTTTGATAGCAGCAGTAATATCCCCTTTAAAACCAAATTAGTGGAGGATAAACTGTTGTCTCACAATAGCACCTTCAGCAGGTTTGGTTGCCTTACATTCTGTGTTCTGCATTTTGACAGTATTGTTTGGACTGCAAATGGAGAGGTTATTGATTTGTGCTTGAACTTAATTTTGTGCAATTACTGTCAGTATTCAAAGTATCCTTGAAAGAGGTAGTGCCATTTCATTATCACCTCTGAAGCTGTGATATGGAAGATAGTGAGAATCCAAGGCCATCAGCAGAAAAAACAGTGAGCTAAGACAGAATTATCAGCATCACTCTCAAGTGAAAGATCCCAGACTATGTATGTACTGTCATAAAAGACAAAATATTTTATTCATTCTTGCAATGACCATTATCTTTAAAATGCAAACAGATCTATCTATGCCTCACTTGAAACATGTGGATGCTGCCTCTTTGATTGTTAATATTTGCCTAGTTGCAATCGTGGAGAGTAACTGCTGATGTGCTTGGGGAACCTTTCTTGACCCTGTGAACTTCTGTATCTATTTGTACCTACAGTGTCCTGTTGCCCCATGACTTGTTTTGTTTGTTTGGTCAGTTGGTTGGTTGTTGTTGCTGTATTTTAATAATACAGTTATTTATTTGGGTTTGCATTTATATGGAGAACAATGGATAGCTAATGCGATTTTACAGCAAAGTGTTTCATTCTCTGTGATTTTATTTTGGGCATTTGTACATTTGATTCCAAAATCAAATCATCCTACAGCTTTCACAGACCTGAAAGAATGAACTTAGAGAACAGCATCAAAAATTGTCCTGATTTTTAAAGAACAACTTATTCTTATGTATTATTATCTCTCGTATTTTTGTAATCCCTTTTACCATATTCTTTTCCTCATAGCTTAAGAAGCCCAACTGAGCTTATGATGAGATACTGGCATAACATTGCTGACTGTGTAGCACCAAATGGCTGCAATGCAGCTGGAAACAAGATGATAGCAACAACATGTTTATTTCTCTGTCTACAAAACTTCCATTGATCAAAAAGCAATTAAGACCTAAAACTAGCATATTAACTATATTTAACTTTAGTACAGACTTTTTGGAGTAGAGATGAAAAAACTCTTTAGAAAGAAAGAAGCCTTAAAAAAAAAATTAAGTAATTTCATCTTTATGCTCAGGAAGATGTGAGAAAATTTTTTTTCAGCTCAAGTTACATATTTCCAAAGGAAAATAAAATGGTTGTACTTCATTTTAAACTGTGTGCTGTTGCCATTGCAGAGCTTTTCATACCAGACAGTAGAAGTAAAAACTGTCAATTACAGAAGCAGGTATTAACTCCTAATACTTCCATGCAAAGATTTCAAAGAAACTTGCATATATTAAATAATTCCAACCTCCCCCAAAAAAGAAAAAAGCGAAAAATACCCAAAAAAAAACCAATCAGAAAATCAGCTTAGAAGAGAAACAAAGAACCTGTCCTGTTGCAGGACAGGCTGGATGCACACTGGTCTCTTCTGAATTTCCCATTAGCTTCATTAGACTCAGTGTGGCTGCCATTACAAACAATCCATCTCTTCTGTCTTAAGGACATTGTAAATGCCGTGAACAGACTCTTAGGTTTTGGAGTGGCAAAATTATTGTAATAGCAGCTGACCCTCTTGGCAGTTCTGAGTTTGAGTCTTGCTTGAAAAGGCATGGAAAGTTCATCTCCGGAACTACAGACTAATTATATCAGCAACCAGACTGTATCTTATTTGCAAAGTTAGCTTACTTCTCTTTTAGTGAAAAAAAAGAATATCCATTATAGGAGCAATCATGCATTACATTCTTCCCCCTTCTCAGGTACAGAGCTGGTGAGGATCTTTTTTCAGGGGTTTTGAATTTTTACGAATACAACATAAAAATGGCCCAGACAGGTTTGTCAAAAAACTGGTTTGAGTTCATTTTTTTTGCTGTTTTTTTTGTTGTTATTCAAAAGAGGATGCTTTGACTCAGTGAGGACTATTTGACTTAAAATTTTTAGCATTTGAAATTTGTATTGGTGCAACTATTAGATATTTTAGCCATTGTGCAGTCCAGAATGCTAACTCTTTTCAAGAAGGGAGTGGCTGGGACAACCAAAAAACTCACTCATTAGATCTGAAGTAGCCAAGTCTAATTTTTCCTCAGAAATACTGGTGAGAGCACAGTATGTCAATCATGTTTTCCAGGAGCAATGCGAACTTAGGCATCCCTTTTCCCTGCCTGCAGGTACTCATGAACCGAATGGAGAAACTTTTTTTTACATGAACTGGTTTCTAGGATAAGGTTCTCATTCTCTCTATGTGAGCACAAGGGAGGGGTAATTGCAGGGGCAGAAATGAGCTGCTGAGCACAGGAGGGTCAGTGGGTGCTGTTGGAGGCAGCTTTTTTAGTCTTCATGAAAGAAATTCACATTTAGATTGGGTTGACAGCTCTTGCTAGTTTTAAATGTGCAGGAGCTTCACGTTCAGAAATTGTAGAAGTGATTTATGTGTGGAAACACACAAAACCCTAGAAGTACATTTGCACTGCTATTAACCTATAAATTATTTGGGTTCTGTGTGACTGCAACCCACTTCCCGGGAAAAACAAAGTGAGGTTCACATAGCCTTGAGGAGCAAATACGTAGCAAACGGAACATGTGTTAAATTGTCAGCAGTACAGGTGAAAGACACAAATAGAGAGCTAATAGAGAGAGACTGCCATAAAAAGAAGGCTGAGGTCTTACATCTTCAATTGGTGTATGTCAACATATTTCAATTAATTTCAGGGGAGCAGTTCCAAACTGTATTGATCGAGTACCTGTCCTGACAGAAACATACAGATAAATTTTTCTCCATTATATATGCCAGGCAATGCTTATGAGTGAATGCACTTGCATAAAACTGCTGAATTTTTTAGTAATTTTCCTAAATATTTAGCTCAAACAACATCTTAGGATAGTCTAAAAAACTGCTTGAAGGTGTTTTAAATTATTTAAAGATCCAGGGCTGTTTAATCACCATTCACTCTAAGTATAAACTGAACAAAGAACTAAATTGAGTAACACAACTTGGTGCTTCTAAAGAAGTATATTTAAGATGATGTAGAAGGGAGAGATATAAATAATAAATACACTTAGCTAATTTTCATGTAGAGGGTTAATTTGTGTGTGTGTCCAAGAGCAAACTTTGTAGAGTCAGCATGTTTGTCAACTTCTATCCCAGTGGGGAGAGAAGGTTTACCACATTTTCTTAATTATACCTATGACTTTTGTGATGATTTAAAGCATCACTCTGTAGATGAATCAGAGGAACAATTAACAATTGTGATGGATATTCTTTATATTTATGCAGTTCTGTGCTAAACTCCTTTTGGTTCTCAGAATTAGGATGTTGTAGTTAGGCTGACATCGTAATCAGCAGCAGCATCTGCTGCTTTAAGGAAACGTCCCAAAAACACAGCAGAGCATAGATCCATCATCTGAAGGAATTAATAAAATGCTCTAGAAGTCAAGCTCGTCTTTCACCTACAAAGTTAACTCCATAGACAGTCTTCACTATCATCTGGTAGTCATAAGTTCACATAATCAGTGGTCTCTGTGAGACATCTGCTGCACTCTGAAAGAGGCTACACAGAGCAAATGGGCACAATTTTGGCATAAAATGGAAAGAAATAGTAAAAGAATGGGTTTGTATGTTCTTCTATTTAGGCATCTCTTACTCTTACTCCAGTATTTTGGGGATGTCACATTACAGACCCCAACCTTTAAGGCTCAGTTTCATATTGGCTCCAGCTGCCTGGAGAAAAGTTTACAGTCTCCCAGTTTACAGTATTTTGCTTACACTCCTGATTTTATATTTGTTGTTCTTAGTCTTCTCTATGTAGCTAAGTTTCCTGTTTAAGCTGTGATTCAAGATTTCCCTCCAGGAAATGTTTCCAGAAGTTTCAGGCAGAGACTGAAGACAGCGGATGTTTCCATGTAGTGGCAGCTACATTTGTCATTATTGCAATGCACTGACTTGGGAAATGTGTGTTACATGGATCACTGATGCATAAATTGCCAACAGCACTTTGACACAATCCCTATGAGTACTGATTCAATGATTCAACAATTGTAAACCAATAGTGACTGGGATGACACCAATGAACTAATTTGGTTTATAATCATTAACCAGAAGATGTTTTAAATTGCTATAATATTTAGACCTTAAAGACTGGGAATTTTATAGGCAGCTTTCAGCCTTACTTTTTCCAATGTTACTTTTCCTTGGCTGGCAGTCTTGTGGATAAGAACTTGTTAATTGACACAACTAGAGTAGCACCTCCTACCACAGCAGTGGAAAATTTACTATCTTCTACTATTCTTTTCTTCTTTTATGTGTTTGCAATTTAGCACAGTCTTACTAGGAATATCCTATCCTCCTATATACTCAGTTAGGTGACTCCTGACTTGAATTGTTATTTTGCTGTTATGCTGCCACAGAAAAAATGTCATTAGTAGAAAATTATGTGATAAAAGATAAACCTTAATGAAGTGACAGAGCAATTCCATTCTTTTGCGTGTTCAGGGCATTCTTCCCTTTCATACAACAACTAATATCATCTCATGAGTGTGCATGACACATTAAAGATAGAGAAGATGATGATCTGCCTATAAACTAGCCAAGGAGAAATTCATAATTGCATGATTAAAAATGTTAGTGAGTTAAATTGTGACCTGTATGATTGCAACTGTTGAACAAAATCCCACTGGTGCTAGTGGGCTGTATGGCTGGATGTTTCAGCCTTACAATATCTGCTCCCTATGGTGCTACAGGATGGGGAGATGCTGAGGCAGATACAGTGCTGTGGGTGCACATTCTGTAGATACGCTGCTATCTCTGAGCCCATGACAGACTGTTAGTACAGACTGGAAGAGATCCAGGTTTTTCTGATTCCTTGCCTTTAACCAAAGGATTAAAATGTCTTTTTAAATAATAGCAGCAAATCATTGTGGGCGGCTGTGAAAGGAGACAGATGACAGTAAATGCTGGGTAGGCAATTCTGCTCCTGGGAGAACACTGTTTTCTGGAAGAGTTTATCAGAAAACCTATTTTTATATAATTTTTGTCAGCTATGTGGTTTTTTGTTTGTGCGAAGTTATCAGGCAATCTTCCCACATATTTAGATTTTCAGTTATGGTCCTCTTATTTTTGATGTTTTTAATATAATGCAGGTCCAGTAACACTGCTGGAATAAATTACATTTTGCTAGAGAACTGTAGTAACTTTTGAAAACAATTCCTCATATCATAGACTTTTCTGTGCTTATTCTTGCTTCCTCTCTCTGCCCTACACGGTAATTTCTCCATGCATTGCTGCATTGTGGTGCAGTTCAGGCAGAGAGCTATAGCTTGGTGGACTGATGGCCCTTTAGGGAAAAGAGGGAGCCACATGCTTGAATCACCTCAACCTGAGGCCAGCCAAGAGAGAGGGTGTTTGGGGGGTCCTGGCCCAGCCTGACTAGTTGGGTTGCTTCCTTCTGGCTGCTCCTACTTACAGAAAAGCATATTGGAGCCAGACACTGGGCAGGCAGAGGCAGGTTCTCTTGAGTCATGCCCTGTGTTGTACTGATGATATTACCTTATGAAAGCATCTGAGATGTCTGAAGAGGAACAGATGATGTACTTGAGGACTCTGTCTTCCTCTACCAGATGCTGTTTTTCCATGATTCCACAGGGAACCTAGCTTAGCTGTCTCAATCACCATGGTGGGTCAGGATTTACTTTGCCTACATGAACTAGGCTAAATTAGGAAGGTAGAGTGAAGCCTATAATCTTTTGATGCTTCCATTTCCACTATACAATATCAGGACTTAAAAATTACCTGCTCAGTAAAGCAGAAAGCCTTACAGGTCTTTGAATGCACTACAAAAGTATTAAAACTTGAAAGTTTGAGTTGAGCAGTTCTCCTTTACAAGTTCCAGAAAATCCAATGACGCTTTAAAGTACAATAGTTGAAGGGGGTAGGGAAAAAGAAGGGGTCATCCAAAGTTTCTGAACTGAAATATTTAGCTTATGTTTTGGGTAAATAGCTGTGTCAGTGTTTGCAGTCTGTCAATGTGTTGAATTCTGTCTGATTCATGAAGAGAGAGTTCATTAATTAGAAATAACTTGCACTGTATGACAGCACACAAAGTATTACAACTATGATCAGACTTCCACTTTATAAATCACAGACAAATCAGTACAGGCATATGGGTGAAGTATTTGCAAAGTATATGTCGGGCGTAAATCTGTGGGGTTTTTATAAAGGGTCATTGCAGTTTGTACTGAAGCAAGAGTTTGTACTGAAGCTAAACTTCAGTATCTTTGTGTGATACACCAGGGCTCTCTGGTGCCTTGGTTACATTTTTCGGTGAATGGTGGCACTCTTTAAGAGGCTGACGTGGCAGTAGAGTGAGAGGGCTGTTTGTCCTGACTGTGCACAACCTGGTCTAAGTACAAGGAACAAAGAAGATGCAAGTGCTACATGGCACACAGCCATTCCAGCTACATGTTAATGGAATATCACAGTTTCTGCATGAGCTTGTTACTCTGCAAGAATTTCTGTCAAGTTCCTAGACATACCATGAGTGATGTACGGTAAAACTGTCCAGAGCCACCTTTGAGGCACACAGAACGTGCATGTTCCTTAGTTACACATTTGTGCACCTCAGCTCTTCCAGTTTTGAGACTGTCCAAGTATACTGTCATTTGGATTTAGTAACAGCTTATGTGCCCAATTGTGTGATCTGTATAACGGTAAAAGAAAATAAAAATATCCTTAATTCAAGCCCTTTGAACAGGGAAAAGACTCCCTTTGACTTCCATGTAATTTGTATCTAACCTAACTAGACTTATTTCTTAACAAGCAGAATCAAAATAATGAGTCTGTAGAAAAGAGTATACCTCCTATTGCATCTCCAGGAATAATTGCTGCTCTTTGATCATCTCAGCTTTTGATGCTAGTGGAAGTTGTTGGTCGCATTTTGGCATCGAAAAGCTGAAGCAGAGGGTATAGATTGTTATGAAGATATAAAGGGAAGTCTAATGAGTAATAGTAATGACATCATAAAAGTCTTAATAGCAATTTGTCTGGACTTTTAATGACAGTCATAAAATTCTGATTTGGTAAAATAAAGGCAAAAAGGATAATTCTGCAATTCAGCCAAATGGCACAATAGAACAATGAAGAGTGTAATGATTCGTTGCTGCACTGCATAAAGGCTGTCACCTCTTCCAGTTGTACAGTCACGGTGCATATTTGAAATGCAGATTGTTTTCCCTGTGCACTGTTTTGGTAAAGAAGATGGGACATGACCAAAATCCTCCTGTGGGTCTCATGATCTTATATAGAGGTTTGACCATTTTTGTTCTCCTTGAAAAAGCTGTGGACGCTGTGGCTCCAGGTGTCAGTAGCTTAGGCCACCACACGGAAAATGGGAAATCGGGTAATTCCATATCTCAGTGAATTCCTCAAACAAAACTAAGACCTGAATATTTTATCACAAAATGGGTCAGTCCTTGAGTTCTGGGCCTGCCCATGATAAACGTGGGAAATTTGGTCACCTTTGTTTCAGAAGCTTAAGAAATTGCATACTTCATGGACTGGAGAATTATAGAAGTATTTAGCTTAATTCATGTATGTCTCTAAAATTAGTCAGAAGTAGTTTTACCTAGGTCACATAAATCTAGATGTTTTGTAGTTTCATCTAGAAAAACTTGGGAAACCTAGAATCCAATTTCTTTTCTCAAAGTTCAAGAGACGAATAAGGAAGTCAGTGTTCCAGTTTATTTTACTTTGCTCCTCAGTAGCTTCTTGTAGAATGTTCTTCATTGAGGTCCAAAATAGAATCCTAGCTGGCTTGTGAGATTCTTTTCTGGATAGAGCTATAAATGTATGAACAAGGTTTTAGTATTCTAAAGACTGCTGGTTTTGGCCTGTGTTTCTCCTGAGTAAGATGGTAAAAGTTTCTTGCATGGATAATCATAATCGGTCTGATTTTGTGTTTGTTCAACAACTTGATAAAGAGCAGTAAAATGAGTCACTGAAAAGCATTTACTGTGCAAGATGGGTCCAACACGTGAAGGACAAACTTCTGCAAAAGTCAGGAAGCCAATTCACCACTGCTCTTGTTCCTTTTGGAATCAGGGTAGGTCACAATCGGGGTAAAACACAATCACTTATATAAAACACAATCACCCATATATGACAAAGAAGAGACTCAGATTTGATACACTTTTCTTTGTTGAGAAAATCAGTTTCACAGTATAGATCCATTGCTATTTCTGTAGCTGTAAAATCTCTGTGTCCTACAGAGAGCTGTTATTCTTTTTACCTGTCCCTCTACAGTTTGTGTTTCAAAGCTGAAATCCAGGGCATTCATTATTGACAGTTCAATTGGTATATTCTTTTGGGTTCACCTCATACAATCCACAGGGGTTCATCTGAAAATGTGAAATAGGCTGTTGAATTTTCCCCTTCATGATACCACAATAGATATGAAAGAAGAGCCTTCAGCATAAGGCTTCCTAAGTGTTAACAGATCATGAAAATTGGCAACAACTGTTGTGCCGAGTATCACAACCTGCAAGAGGAGGGCCAGCAATTCCACAGTGATGAGAAGAGAGTGCTTCGTGTTTGAGCTGTGGTCACATTTGCCTTTCAAGTCATTTGGGCCTCCATGCCACACTTTTCAGGAGAAGAAAGCTAATGCAGCTGCCTTTGTTAATCAGTCAGTGTGACCCAGGCCCTCGGGGAGGCAGGCAGAGGCAGATACATACTGAGACACACAATCCTTGCTGATTAACAGTGAAAGCTGGTAAAGTTACTCTCTAAGCCTGTCTGGCCCATCAGCTGCAGAAATGTAATTTAGATGATTATCTACATGCCCATTAAACCATGTGACCTATCACTAGTCTGTTTGAAGTTTGCCTGCTTAAACTCACTAATAGGAAGAATTGAAGGATTAACTCAGAGGTCATGAAATAAGAGAGCAGCAAAGAAGATGACAAAAGAGTAGAGGAAAACTTCCTACTGCATGTGTTTGGTAAGGAGAAAGAACTACAGTACCGTGATCATCTCAGCAGATACTGTTACTTTATGGAGCAAGCAAGCCATCTGGAATTCAGGCTATTTAATCCTTGTGTGTGTGTGCTTTCAATCTGTTTTGTTTAGCTGCACAAATAAAATTAACTACCTGTGTGATTAATGTTGTCAGGTTAGGCATTTACTAAGCATAATGCAACATATAAGAGTGTGTAATGCTAGTGGACAGTAAGAGTTTCTGATTTTGTTCAGGGCTAGACTGTGTAGATATAAACAAGGGAAAAATTTTAATCAATCACATCACAGGAGCTGCAGTCAGGTTAGCAGCAAGGCCAGTCTTGTTCCCTTTAGGATAAGAATCTCCAGCCATTACAGATGCTTGTTAGCTTAAGTATTATGAATGAAAATCTTACCCGGTGATCTATTTTTATTTGGTCAAATTGAAATAGATATAAACATTTATAATAATGTGCCTAAATTATTTGTGGAATGTTGCAATGAAAATGGTGACCATAGAGAAAAGATGGGATGTATTGCACAAAACAGAATGGAATACGAGTATACCATGAGAATACCTCAGTAAGGATTACCTAGGGTCTGACTAGTTACTTGAAGAAAATGAGCTTGAACTTTAAATGGAGTAATTTACCTACTTTTACATATACTACCAGTCTTGAAATAAGTCCTTGCCTTTTTGCTAAAGATAGCCTGTTTGCTGAGAAACATTGGTTGGGAGCATATTTTACTGTATTTCAAAGAAGAAAAAAAACATTCCTTTCATGCTATGTTTGGATCCCCAGGTTTTGCAAAATTAGATTTCTTTATAAAGAATTGTTGGGATCTATTTTGCAATACTTTTGGTATTTTTATTTATTTAGATTTTTGTTCATATAGGTATGATTAAACATAGTTCTGTTTCTCATTTAATTGTGTTGAATCAAGCATATTTTCCAGTTGTCTCAGGCTGTTCATTTACATGTACAGCTCTGTATGAAACACTGCAGTATTCTACTGGCAGCATTCAGTGCTGTAGCAATTCATTTTAGAACCTGAGACTTTTCCTCCAGTGTTTTTAGTATTTTTGTAACTGATAATGCAAACTCAGATACCTGATTCTCTGAAGCTAATACCTGTACTTTGTAATAAAGTGCATTAATTTTAAAATTCCACTTTAAGCATTACCTGAAGATGCCTTGCACATTAATCTGGTTACAAATTTTCCAAATTAGTGTCAACCACAGTTGGATCTTCCATGTAAAACTGTCAGTCTTCATGTGTTGGCCACACTGGCAGTGATTCTCACCTTGAAAAATATAAAAGTTTTAGGAGGAAAAAAAGATTCTGTTGCTGATCATAAGTCTTCCATTGAGTGGCATGTACTCAGCTGTTTGCAACCAGACTGCTTTAGAGGACAGAAGTTATTTGTAAATCTCATTCCATGGGTGTTGTCTGAAAAATAAAGTAGATGCCAATATCTGCTGGGAAGCCTTGTAGAAAACAGATCAAAGGCTTCTGGAGTTTATTTAAGAAAGAGCAGTTGTGAGTGGCTTAATGTCTGAGCATGGCATGAAAAGTGAAACAGCCATGACAATGAGCCACCATATGCAGAAGTCCTCTGGACTTCAGTAAAGAATTCAATATGTGGTACAGGTGGACTGTTGTCTCAGCCTGTCATTCTGTTTATCATTCCTTTGTCTCTAAGGAATTCATTGCCTCCTCTGTCTAACCCCTGTAAAAAGGGGAAAGTTTCTTCTGAAAATAATTGTAGAATAAAGCCACCTTCACTTACACAGTGTTTTACCTGCCAAAGAGATGCTGTCTTCTCTAGTGCATTTGGTTTAAAGGTCTGTGATTATGTATAATTCACTTAACCTGTGGCCAGTGTTCTGGCCAGCATTTTTACTTCAGCAGCACAAAGATGTGTCCATCAAGATTTGGGCCAGATATTAGGAAAAGGTTTTTCATCCACAGGGTGTTTGGGCACTGGAACAGGCTCTCTGGGGAAGTGATCACAGCACCAGCCTGACACAATTCAAGAGGTGTTTGGACAAGACTCTCAGACACAGGGTGTGACTCTTGGGGCTGTTCTGTGCAGGGCCAGTAGCTGAACTTGATGATCCTTATGTGTCTCTTCCAGCTCTGGACATTCTATGAAACTGTGATTTGAGAGTTTCTGAATGAAACCTCTGTCTCTGTTTCAGGTGTGAGAAACTGTCTATTTTTCCATTAGAATTGTTTATTTTATTTATGTTTGCTCCTCATATGTCTTTGTGGTGGCTTGATCCAGGCCCACCAAAGCCACTCTATCACTCCTCTCCTCAGTTTGCCAGGGGAGAAAAAATATGATGAAAGGCTTGTGGGTCGAGATAAGGTGAGGGAGAGGTCACTCACTGATAACTGTCATTGGCAAAACAGACTTGACTTAGGGAAATTATTTGAATTTATCAGTCAAAATCAGAGTAAGATAATGAAGAGTAAAACAAACCTTAAAAACACCTTTCTTCTCACCCTTCCCTCCTTTCCTGGGCTTAACTTTGTTCTTGATTCTCTACCTCCTCCCCACAGTGGTGCAGGGGGATGGGGAATGGGGGTTATGGCCAGTTCATCACGTGTTGCTTCTGCTGCTTCTTCCTCCTCCTCTTCAGGGAGAGGAGTCCTTACTGCTGCTCCAGCATGACATCTCTGCCACAGGAGACAGTCCTCCAATGTGAGTCGTTCCCCAGAGTGCAGTTTTTCATGAACTGCATGAGTCCCTTTCCACAGGGTAAAGTCCTTCTGGAACAGACTGCTCCAGTGTGGGTCCCCTATGGAGTCACAAGTCCTGCCAACAAACCTACTCTGACCTGGACTCCTCTCCACAGGTTCTCAGGTCCCTGCCAGGAGCCTGCTCCAGCACAGGCTTCCCACAGGGTCACGGTCTCCTCCACCTGTGCCAGCGTGGGGTTCCTCCATGGGCTGTGGGTGGATCTCTGCTCCACCATGGACCTCCATAGTCTGCAGGGGCGCAGCCTGTCACACCATGTTTTGTATAGGAGTCTGTGCTCTAGCACCTGGAGCACCTCCTCTCCCTCTTTCTCCACTGACTTTGGTGTCTGCACAGTTTTTCATCTCACATATTCTCACTCCTCTCTTCTCTGGTCACAATTACTTCTGCACAATAAATATTTTATATTCTTCTTTACTCTATTATCCCAGAGGCACTACCACCACCATCTCTGGCTGGTTCAGTCTTGACCAGCGGCTGGTCCATCTTGGACCTGGCTGGTTTTGTCTCTGTTGGACATGGAGGAACCTTCTGGCAACTTCTCGCAGAAACCCCCCCTATGGCTTCCCCCAGTACTAAAAGCTTGCCATGCAAACCCACTACAGTCCTGTACGCTGTCTTGATTTATCAAATACCTTGGGACAGCTGCAACATCTTCAGTTCATGCCACTAATAGATTGTAATAAAAATTGTGCCTGTGCTTTCCTGTGGAATCATTGCTCCTGTGTTTTAGGGATTTCACATTATTTTCTTCTTCCTTCAGACATTTCCTGTATGGCTATGTTTTCTTCATGGCTGGCACATGCAACAGTGAAAAAAACTCAAAAAAGCAAAACCTTAGAGGAACCTGAAAGGACTTAAAAATTTAAATGAATGTCTATCCTGATATCTCAAGGTGGTCCCTACCCTTTAGTCAGCTTTCTCTTTATTGACCTCAGTGAAGTACAAAGGCACAAGCCTTTTCCTGGCCAAACCAGGTTCTGCTGAGGAATGTTTTCAGTCACTCTGATTTCATAGTTCCTCCAAGGAAAGGAAAAGTTTTAGAGGGGAAGTTCCCAACTATTGCATCTTTAGCAATTAAATCACTTTAGAAAAGGATCAAGGAACCTACTAGGTACTGCCATGTGAAATGGATAGAAAGAGAAAGGGAGCAGATATCAGTTGCCACACTATTCACTTCTTATCACATCAGAAGTTTGGTATCACATCTTCCTTCAAGTTGCTGATCCCAAGGAAACTACGACTGTGCATACCTGCTAGTTCTGTGTAAGTGGTCAGTATGTTCAAAATAATTTTTTACACCTTAATGCATCCAAGTGACTCTAAATACCTGTATTTTGGTACCTGTACCAAATCCTGAATACTCTGAATGTTGTTGTCTGATCACCTGATAGGGTAAGGTGACTTCCATGACCTCTTGTTGCTATATGAATTTTTTTCTATGAAGTATGTTGTCACAACTCAAAAGCCCTGCTGATACTCCTGATAACTGTCCCCATTGTGCTATACCTCTCCTGGTCCAACAGTCTAGTGGTTTTCATACCACTGAGCTGCGGATATGAATAAAAAAAAATATATTGGAAGAAAACTTCATGAGGGATTGTCTTCTTTTTATCAAAACTAAAACATTCCTAAGCAAACTTATTGTACAATATGCAATAATATCTTTTTCAGGAGATGGAATGCTTGACAGAAAAGTTGCACAATTTTAATTTAGTGGTACTTTTGGTAGGCTTTTTTAAAGAAGATGTTTAACACTTTAGAATTTTATTGTGAGAGAGTGTGGATGTGCTGGAAATTGGTTATGATAGTAACAAAAATCTCTAAGAGCTGCCAAGTAATTTCTAGACAAAAGAGAACACTAATCTAATGCAGGAACTAAACAACAATATGGTAACAGTAAAAAGACAGAAAATACTTCAGGGACCTCTAATCCCCTTGGCTTGATGAGGTTTCAGAGGGAAAACATGAAGATCTAGTGCATTTTTCTTCAAAGTGGTGTGCATGCTTAACTTCCCACACTGGACATTTCCACTGAAGTCAGTGGGATAATTTATTCTGAATAATACCATGTGTCTCCATCTTTTCAGGCCCAAAGTCTTCAGCTATATTTATTAGGTCTGGGATGTGTATGGTTGTATCCATGTTCACATTTTTCCAGGATGGTCATTATTTATTTATTCCTAAAACAGAAACATATTTCTAATATCTATCAATGCTCCTGACTTACAGAAACATATTTCTAATATCTATCAATGCTCCTGACTTTTGTCTTCTAAGTATTTTTGCTCTTTTGCATGATGACATGCATTGATATCTATGAAAGAATGACCCCGTTTGTTAGATATGAGAAAATAAATTGTCTGTTTAATTTTTTTATGTGAATTATCACATTATTAATCCAGAGAAGCATATTCATTGATTACACAAAGTCAATAAGTATCAAGGGGTTTTTTATACATATGGGGCCTGGATACTGTCTTTTGAACTAGTTTTGCAGTTGGATTTCCTGAAGTCTACAAATTGGTGGAACATAATCTGCCAGGATAATCAGAACTAACAAAAAAGAATATGGCCTTTCTTCCTGTTTATGTGTCCATCGGTAACATTTGTTTTGTTTTTTTTGTTTGGGCATGTTTGTGGGAAAAGATCTGTTAGGTCCACCATCAGTGTCTCTTTCAAAATTAAAAACTATGAAAATAAAAAATGCTAGTCTTCCTCATCTGGTAATGTAATGGGGTTGATCAAATTTTGAGCAGAAAACAGGTCAAAGACGTGCAATTTTGGAAATGCTCAAGTGGATTTAGAATTTGTGTCTCAATTCCCATTGGGCCGGAGACTTTGCAAGTAGGGGAAGTAATCAAAGGAGAGGGAGAAAATTTAATTGTATGTTTTGTGTTGGAGTGACTCATCTTTTATCTTATGATCATCATACTTGGGTAACTCTTCAGACCTCAAGTTGCCATATTTTCCACTTAATTATGAACAGAGTAACAAAGGACTCAACTAGCTATAAGTTCCTTGCATGTACCTTTGAATTTTCTCCATAAAAACATTTTATCAGCAGTATTAAATCAAATGCTTTCTGTAGATGGTTTATTCACAACTAAAAAAGTATATGTAAAGAACGCTTTACCTGATCAAGAGATAATAGAAGTCTTTTCTATTTTTCATAGTAAAATGCTCTGAAGTACCACGCAGTACACATTATTTTTGCCAAATATGATTTTATGTTCTTCCTTTCCTAAATTCACTGGTAAACACAGAGCTTTCTCTTGTCAGAAATCTGCAAGAGACTAATGTATACTGTCAAATCAACCACTCCTCTTACAGTTTCTTTATGTTTGCAGTTAAATACTTAAAGTTTTCCCTTTGCCAAATCTTTGTATTCTTTTCACTGATTGAGTTGACAAGTCTAATTGAGGAGTAAACACAGCACCTGGAATCTTCTAGCTGATTGTGCAGTGAGAACAGAGGCTAAGCTGAGGTCTTCATGAAGATCTAGACATCCCACAATACAATATCATAAAAATTGCAACAAGAATTCTGTATTTGTATTTGATTGTAGGAAAACATTAAAAAAGTGTAGATGCATCATGCAGGACTGTGTGTTAATCTTCCCATTAAAATCTTACTATATGACTTTTCCATTCTTAAAACAGTGTATAACAATTTAGAGGAGTTGTTTTGGTTTGTTTGGGGTTTTCAAAGCTAAAATTAATATCTTGTGGCTGAAAACTTGAAATCTAAATGAAAGTTATAGGCAGGGCCAGTCGTGAGCAGAGTCCCTTCCTGTTGCTGTACAAGACATGGCTCTGCAGCATGCATACTCTATATTGCTAAACAAATGGCAGGAACACGTGACTAAAGAATTTATTTGTGTTTTAGTAACCCTGAGATCAAAATAATATATATGGGTTACAGTGACCAAAGTAAAGTGCTACAGTTATCTCTACAAGCAGTAAATCCACTGAAGAGAACAGCCGTGTAAGAACAGCATCTGGGGCAGCAGCTCTCAGTCTCTGGCATGCACACTTACACTGGTGTTTCATTTCTGGTATTCCAAGTTTCTTGCCTGTGATAACCTCTGCCACTGCCGCTCCCTGTTCAGTTGTGTGTTCAGTCTTCCACTGTAATATTTTGACTGCTACAGAGGGTTGGAGAAAGTAAGGCTTGTGTTTAGAGCAAGAGTAGCAAAATAAAATTATACCAGTACAAGGTTATGGTACTTTGTTTCTCCTGTATGAAATTTTATAGGTCTTAAATTTTCCTCTTTCTCTTCCCCTTTTTCTTTAAACTTTCTCACTTTTTTGTTTTATTTGAGAATTCTGCTGAGCATGTGTATAGATTGGGGAGAATAAGGTTAAAATTTACTTTGCACGAGCTGATGCTCCCAGTCACCCATCTTCCTTTAGGGATGAGGTACAGCATTTGTCAGCTCAGTCACTGAAAGTTCACACACAGCTTCCATTCTCAGAAACCTTCCAGTTCCCCAGCTGCAAGAGGAAAGTAGATGTCAGGAAAATTTTTAAGCTTGAAAATAGATTGGATATTTGTTTGCAGTAATCCAAGCAGATTGGATTGCAGTCCAAGAAGAATTGGAAGATGAGTACAAAAGACTGTAAGGTCACCTAGGACAGGTGGTGAAACCCAGAATACAGTGACCTCCTGCAATGACCTTTTCCCCCTGTTGCAAACAGGGTTAAGCCCTCTTAAATATTGCACCAAATCACTGAGCACTTCAGAGGCTGTTGGTGAACAGGACTTTGAGATCCAGGATGTAAGGACACGGTCCGTGAATCCTTGGCTAAGCAGGTACATCAGCTGTCCAGATTTCTGGATGGTGTAGAAAATACTCAGAGGGAGCCACTCTGTTTCCTTTTACCTGAGACCATGGAAGGCTTCTCCAGAGTTTGTTTGGCAGGGTGCTAAGACTCAGCCCCACTATCTCCTGACAGAGAAAGGGCACTGTAAGCTTTTATAAATCAGAAATTCCCAGTATTTTGTGCAGCTAGTGTGACAAGCAATGCTAGTTGGCAAAAAACCTTCCAGAAAAAAAGACATCCCTATGAAAGAAAGCAAAGAAGCATTGTAGATCACAGTGAGAGAAAGCTGCATTATTTCTCACTACTAGAAGTTCTTAACTTGCAGTAGAAAGAATAAAATGGAACTTTTTTTTTTTTTAATGGAATTTTTGCCAAGGGATGAGAAGGTGTCTGGCTCACAGGATTCCAACCATCTTTAGTTCTGCTTTGAAAGACACACTTTTGCACATACTAATTTCAGTTTTCACACAGCTTAGGCCACACATTTCAAGATTTGTACCCATGACTAGGATGCATTTTCAAAACTAATAATAAATATTCAGAAGGCTTTTAAAAAATGTTGGATGACTAACACATATTCAAAATGACCTGAAAGCAAATGCAGACTGTGAGACACAGGTCTTGGAATGTCCAGCAGAGAATTCAACAGTAAGTTCATGTAAGTTCTTTGTGTGAAAGAAGGGAAAAATTATTCTTTTTATTTTACTTATATTCATGCATTTCTTTTCAGATATATTGCATACTTTATGTTGACATTATGAAGCAGTTTACTTTAATCTATAATAAATATAGATTTTTTTTCTTAAGCTGTTTTATACCTTTTCCATTTTACTGCAAATGAGGACTAAGCCTGCATTCAGCTGTTGCTGTGCCAGCCTGGCGTAACCCCCTAAAGTAACTGAAGCTTTGTAACTGAGTACAGACTGTAGGTTTGTACATTTTGAAAAGCATCTGGAAACTTTGGTGGATGAGTGCCAAACCCATAACTTATTGTTATAGCTTTCATTATGTGATGATTTTATGACATATAATATTCCATTTGCTTAGTAGCACTCTTTTAAAGGCAAATGTCTGTGAACTGATACATTTCTGTCCCTAACCTTTGTTCATTGCTAGCTTGGGTAAGGGTGCTTTATTGGAGACTAGGTAAGATGTGTTTGTTTGAATCTAGTGCTTGATTATGGGAAACTTTTAGCACCTTACCTAAACAGTTTAGGCATCTGAGCCAGCTTCCAAGACAGGACTGAGGGCACCACAATGCATCTGATCTTAAATCAGAAAATAACATGAAGGACTGAACCATTTATTCACTGTCTGAAAGGCTGATATACTCTCCTTAATATTATCATTTTCCTGGGAACATCAGAATTCCCATTTGAAATGAGCACATCAGAAAAATGGAATTAAATAAGTTGAATTACATTTTTTATACCTCTGGCTCTCTTTAGGAGTATAAAGAAACTTAACAGATATTTCCTACTTTGAATATGTGCAGTTTTAACCCTAGGTTCGAGACAGGATAACTTATTTTCATTTGGCAGATATATTTTTGTACTTAGGGTTTCAGAAATCACCAAATTTCACATTTGAATTATTGCATATAACTAAACATTCTATTTAAAAGAATGGGCTAAAGCATAAATAGTGGTTAAATAGAAGGCATGAAATACTTTTGTTATCATCTTGGCAAGTTCTACAATAAAATGTGAATAATTCCTTTGGAGGTTAGCTGATGCATGTGTTAACTAGGTTCAGAAATGCTGATACATTGTCTGTTCAGGCTTTCAGTTTTTCTACTCCTACTTTGATTATCAGATGTCCAAATAGGCTTCTTTTGAGGGCTGGTTCAGCACAGTGGAATTGAAGCAATTTGGTGATGCTTTTTCTAAAATGAACTTTCAACCCAAAATGTCCTTCTGCTTCCTCCAGTCTTACCCCAAAATAAAAAAGAATGTAGCTCTTAGTTTATTTTGCTTCTGCCTCCAACTCACTTGTATCCTATCTTCCTCATTCTTCATTACCTCCTCCTGTTTTTCTCAGTCTGCTCCAGGTTCTTCTGTCTATGTAACAAAATAGGTAGATTATTCCTCAGAAAGCTCCTTTCTCTGAAGGGAGAGAATTATTTGCTTTCTGGCCAAATCCTAGTTTCATTGGTGATTTTTCATTAGTGAGGTGAGATTCAGATAGATGCAAGATGATTACTGCTGTGTCTTCCTCCTGACTGGCTTTGTCCTTCATAAAAACTGTGACAGCACCTTAAATAATTGTCCTGCTGATGGTCTTCATGGTTCCTTCTGAATCATATTCCAGTGGTCATCCTGGATCAAGATATCTGACTAGTCAGTTTTCAGAGAAGATTTCTGTTACTGGTTTTTGAATTCTCCACAGTTCCAAATCAGTATAGTTGTCCTAAGGCAACTGTGTTTGCAATTTGATCTGTTATATAGTTTGATGATGGATTGATGTACAAAAGGATGGTTCTCTTTCACCTTAAATACCGTGCAAACCTAATTTTCCAGTCAAGAAAAAAAAATCTACTCATTTGGGATTTTATCCAAGACAAAATATTTGCACCTGGAAGGTTGTGTTCTGGTCCCCAAGACACAAAAAGGACATGGACAGGCTGGAGAGAGCTCAGCACAAAGATGATCAAAGGACTGGGAGGCCTGCCAGATGAGGAAAGGCTGAGACTGCTGGCTTTTTTCAGCCTTGAGAAAAGAAGACTTAGGGGAGACTTTAGCACCGTGTTCCAGTATTTAAAGTGTGGCTACAAAGAATATGGAGACTCCCTTTTTACAAGGAGTTACATGGAAAAGATGAGGGGTAATGATATAAATTACTCTGGGAGAGATTCCATTTGGACACAGGAGGAATATTTTTTACAATTAGGTCAGCCATTGAAACAAACTCCAAAGAAAAGTGGTGGATTACCCAGTGTTGGACATCTGAGATTCAGTGAACAGGGTGCTGGGTCATTTTGTCTAGACTGGGCTTTTGACAAAGAAGTTGGACCATATGATTCTTGAGATGCCTTCCAACCTGGTATTCTATGTTTTTATGGTTCTATGGCAGTTCAGATTGAGACTCCAAGAAGGAACATCAGACAAAACTGGACAGAGAAAGTTCATTCCAGAATAGGTTTAAACCTTTGGCTGGGGCATCTTTGGCTAGAGGTGTGTTAACCAACTGGTGGAGTGCACCAGGTCTCTGCTGTATTGCTTTCAGCTACTGCTGGTCAGCTCTTTGGTACTGCCTCCTCAGCAAACAGGCAGTCACTTCTTGTAGAAATTCTACTGCATTGTTTCAAAATAAAATTAACCAGGTTTGCTATACTGCAGTATGTGGAAGCTGAAATACTTTGGAGCCATCGATAAATGAGTTATCACATTTTGCCTGCTTTGAGCCTCCTAAAGTCTATTTCAACCTAAATTATTCTGAGTCTGAGAGTGTAGAGTCCATGAAAATTAGTTGAGTGTCCAGACTCTTGAGAGTGCCTCAGCTCCATGGATTACTTCACAGTAATAGTAACTCCATCACATAGTATGTCTTTTCTGTAATTCCTGTACACGGGAATCACAGGTGAGTTTTCTCACCTCCTTTGTATATGTCCCAAGAAGGAAAATGGGAATATTTCCACTGCATCTAGCAAAATTCCACTTATCTTTGAAGGTCTGAGATGTCTGTAGCCCTTCCAATTTGCTAAATCCCACAAATAAGAATGTGTGCCTGCCAGCTGGCAATCAGACATACAAGTGACTAGAACTCATCAGCAGGAAATGGTTGTATTTGGAGATTGGACTTGCTGTGTACATATCCCACACATAGCTGCAGCTAGATTCCAACCTCTGCACCTTTGGCAATGTAAGGCAGGAGCAATATCTGCCAAGTCAAACTGCAACTCCCCACTCAGCAAGTTAGAAGCTGTGCCAAATTTGCCTTACTGTGAAGCTAAGTATGATACAAGCAACATTCTACTACTCTCATACAAGTTAGTCCACCTGAGAAGGAGGAGCACATTCACTACATTCATTTTCTACACAGTTGTATTTACAGTTTGCAAACAACTGTTTATTTTCCTCACATTCAAATTTAAGAAAAAAACCCACAAACCTAATCTTGTTTCTGTAGTATTACTCTGACATTTTGAAGGATAGAGTTTATTAAGGTCCAGAGGACGCAATATTACTCCTTCATATCATATTTAATCAAAAATTTCACTCAGAAGAATTTGTCTCGTGGTCATATTCACATAAAAGTAATTGGGGTTAGTAATCAGTATCTTAAATGAGTTCATATTTTTAACAGTTTTAACTGAAATGAGCATAAAAGACCTGGAGTTTTCTGTTAGCAGGTCTTTTGGTTTAGAATTCTGGATTCACTGTTTTCTGAATTCTTCTTGTGCTTGAAGGAAGACACGTTCATGCCAGAGTCTCTTCTGTACTGCACTGTTTTAAATTAACTTTATTGTTGCAAATCTCTAGAGAATTGCTATTTGCCCCGTGAATTAATTCCTTTCTACTAATGGTTAGTTAAAGATTCATCTATGAAACAAGGGAAGGTCCTATAAAGAAGGGATAATAGATGTGAAACAGATACTTGGCAAAGAACATTAGTGCTCATTCCTTTTGACAATTGCTTTTTCTTAGCATTTCATGAGTGATAGATTATGTGGCTTCTCACAGACTTTTTAGCTATGTTGTGAAATGCCCTTTACTGGAAAACTTTAACTGAGATTAGTAAAACTGCTGGTACACTTGATCTTGCCTGAGTATGGGAAGATGAACTAAATGACCCTGTGTATTTCTTTGCTGATGGGTTTCTATCCTGCTTCGTGTGTCCAGGATTCCTACAACACAGAATTTTTTGTAAAAAGCAGTGCTACATTTAGTTAGTCTAAACTGGAAATAAAGTAGTACTGCGAATTATTTTATCCATTTATTTTTCTCCTGTCTGAGCATAAGTACTTCTCTTTCCCTTCAGTTTTAAAGAAGTGAAACAAGAGAGAAGTATAATTTAGAGACTTTTTATTGGCAGAAGTTTTGCTCACAAATGCTTTGCTGTGTAAATTAAAGGTCAAGAGGGTTTTAAACCAGGATGTTCCTTGCCAACAGTTGCAATTTTTTGTAGCTAATATGGTTGGGGACAGATGCCATCATTAGAGCAATGAGACTTTTCCCTTGTTTTTGACCCAGTAAACATTCTGTTATGAAGCTGTGTAACCATACATATGGACATTTGGAAAATGAAGGAAGAGTTTGAGAAAGGAAATCTCTGAATTCAAGGCAAACTCATGATACAGATTTCAGCTTAAATTAAGCTGAGATTGAGAATAAAGACTTCATTTATAGTTGCTGAAGACTTATGAAGTTGTTGGAGGTCAACAGAACTGTGGTGTAATGATTTACATAAAAGTATAAAAGCAAAGAAACTACTTTAATCCATTGTTCAAAGCAAGCTATTATGTCTATTTAGTTTAAATTAATAAATAGTAATGTAGTAGAAAACAAAGACGTTTTCAGACACCTTTTACTTGCTAGCAAAGTAATTTCCAACTATATATTGCTGCTCTAATGCTTTTCCAGAAATTCAGCCTAATAACTAAAAATTGAATTTCCAAGGATTTTTTTTCTAAATATTGGCTTTATAAAACCAAATTGAAAAAGTAGACTATTTTTAAATGCCTTTTTTTGATCTGAAGAAAGTTGTTTTGCACAGTTATGAGAAGCAATATATGATCACAAGAGGTAAAGTTCTAATATAACTTCATTTTTGCAGCATATTCATAGGAAAATTTTATCTGCATTTCTGGTCAACTGTGCACAATGAAGAAAAATTAATATTTTTCCTGTTTTTTCCTTTGATTTTGTTGGTAATTCCAACTGAAAGGAAGATGCATTTGCTAAACAAATGTGGCTAAACGTGTTTTAGCCACACAGTTCCTATTGCATCTCCTCTTAGAGTCCTGTGGAATGGCCAGTGTCCAATGACACAAAAAGACATAAAACATCTGTTCCAACATAAATATGGAAAACTGCTTTAGGAAACATTTGTATCTATTAGCATCAGCTGTGTTACATTTGTTAAACTTATATTAAGTTCTTGTGTTCTGAACAGTTTATCTAAATCTCTGTTCTTTTGAGAGAGCAGAACAGAAGTAAGACAGAAAATAAATAGTAAAAAAAATTACAAAACAAAACAGCTGCAAAAAGAAGAGCTGTGATCACAAGTAAATACTGAAATAATGACTTTTTAAAAATTTTAATGGTACTACGCACAGATACCAGAAGAGCTGAACATATCTTATCAAAAAGTATAATGATTTATTAGCTTCAGGATCTATCTAGGTGTTTCTGAAAATAAAATTTGAACTGTGATTGCATACACATCATTAAGGAGGAGTATGTTAGGCTGCCTTTTTTCCTCTTATAACACTGTGTTACAGATTTTACCTAAACACACTCCACTCTCTTGATGTTTTAATCCAGTGAAGGAAGGCTCAAGGCTCACGTATTTTCAAGTAAAAGAACAAACAGTCTCAATTACTTAGATTATGCTTAGTCTATCTTGCAAAAATGCTGACATTAATTACAAAAATTAACATGTACCATATTTAAAGCCTAGATAAAACTTCAAAAATAGCCATAGAAATCTAAAAATGTCAACTTGGTCCCTCTGTGTGGGAAGATTCTCCTGGATAATGCTAGGGAAGGCAAAAATAGCTGTAATCTTTATTGTGCAAGTTTGTTGTTTGGTCCAGGTAGGTGAAATCGTGATGTTCTTATCCAAGGGACTTTTTCAGTGATCTCTTCCAGGCACAGACCCAGAAAAGCAGAGTCAATACATCATCCACACCTTCTTTATTAATTCTTTCCACCGGAGATTATGTTAGGAAATAAGCTCTTTATTCTCCGTTGTTTAAATTTGACAGAGTTTGAATGCCTGACTGGCCAAATTAAGATGAGGCATTGTAGCAGGCTCTGTCTGAAAGGTTAATCAATGAAAACAGAGGGCTCTGGTAGAAAAAATAATGTTTTGGAAAAAAAGAAAATGCCGTATTGTAATGATTTTGTTCTACTTCAATAATTCTGTGTTTTGTGGCTGTTTTCAGCAAAGAGCAGATAGAAAACTGAGTTGTGGATCAAAGGTATACCACAGTCTATGGGAATTCAGTTTTTCTGTTTTACAAGAAATTAAACAAATAATCATAAACTTTAGACAGAAGCACAGAAAAATGTGTAAATCCACCAAAAAAGAAATGTGAAAGTGTATTGTCTCCTCAAAATGCATTTTACTGTTCCCTCTGAAAGCAAGATATTGGAAATAGCTTAGCGTCAAAGCTCTGTTCTTAATTATTGTGGCTTATTGCCCACAATTAGCTGTTTCCCAAGCCCGTTCGAAGCTGCTTCTTTCACTGCTTCTCCTACAGACTGTGAAAGAAATTGCTGTCTATTGTGAACCATTAAGTTTTATATTTGGTTTGCTATAGGAAAAAATATTAACAGTATCTTCTGCTGCCTACCATTCTTACAGTAGGAAAGATGGAGACATATGTGTGGATTGGGCTTTATAGCAGCCTTAAAAGACACATATTTAATAAGCTGCAGAAAACTGACATGGTACCTGAAGAGCTACCATGTGCATTTCTGACAGCTGCTCCTGTAGCTGACAGTTTACATTGACCTTCTGTACCAAATATTTTGCTTGGTCCCTGCTCTCTACAAAAATGAAAATACGACAGTGGGATGGAAGGGAAAGTCTTCTGTGACCCAAGTATTTTTGGGTCTGCACAGAGTGCAGGGGGTTCATCTTACCTGACTTCTGTTTTCAACAGTGTGACCTAGTTCCTTTGGATGCCTATGTACTGGGGTGGATTAGCAATTTCAAGGCACTGTTCAGTTGATCTGTTTTGAATATCTATTTTATCTATGTCTGAGTGGCTTAGCTATAGAGTTGTAGTGTGTGTTTCAGCTCCTAATATTTGATCAGATGAAACCTATCTTCTGTAATTTATACACTGAGCAATCTGGATAAAAGATGTTTGGCTAAAAAAAGTCATACAATCAAAGTCTCATGTGCAGAGGAGCAAGGGAATGTGGTACAGACTCCTTTAGCAGGATGTTGGTTGCATTCATTAGCACATGAAATTCACATAGTTCAAACCTGATGTTATAACTCTTGATACCACTTTGTGACTACAGAGTATCTGATGATGTATATTCAGGCTTGAAGACTTACAGGATGCTGAACAGACTGTATATTTGTACAGAATGAAAGCATTTAAACCTAAGGGATTGAACCTGTCTAAGGGATTGGATCTGGCTCTTCACCCCCTGAAAATTCCTAACACTTATATAAATACAGGGTCAAGTCATTATATAGGTAACATGATTTTTGCATAAAGGTTTGTTTTGGAAAAGGAAGTGAAAGAAGAGAAAATGGAGCGAGGGGTGAGAAGGAAGACTTGTGATGAAGGAAAATGAGCAGAGAAACCACTTTTCCAATAATCATTTTATTTGAAAGTATAATTTCATAACTTTTTTTTTACTTTTTCTTTATATGGCTTGAAGTTTTACCCTTCATCCAGGGTTTTATAATCTGTTAGGAATTTAATATATAATTTAAATAAATGATAGAAAAATAAACCCACTAGTGATAAGAATGAAAGCTCTGTCTCTATGAAATAAAAATTCAAAGTGTTCATTTCTCACCTTATAAAGTTATGACGCTTTGCTCCAGTCACATACTTTTGTGATTGTTCCCTACCTTTAGGTGTGAAAGTCATTATTAGCTGCCAAAAACTGTTGAAATATAAAAGCTGACCTGTAAATATTATTATTTGCTCTTATTATTTTGCAGTAGAATAATATGAACAACAAAGCAAATTAACATACAGTATAGAAGTTTAAAAATGCAGCTTTTATTCTTTTGAGTTTCTAAGTGCCTGCCTGCCTAAAAGACTCCTTCAGAAGTGTCCATTAATCCCAAATAACAACTTATAAAGGAGGTAAGGACCATCTGGAAAAGTCTTTTTCATGGGGAGAACAAAGAAATGAATGGTGTCTAAGTCTTGGTGTAGATTTCTGTCAAGATGGAAAGAGCACATCATATACTTTATTTTGGATATGGTTTTGACCCTCTCACTTGCTGAGCAAATACTGGACTTTAAGAAGTTTGGAAACTTAATTAATAGTAATAAGGACCTGGATCAAGTTCATTCTTCTTGATAGGAGCATTCTCTTTCCATCAGCTCTTCATGAGAGCATTTCCGGAAGGGGGATACAGTAAATTTTCTCTGTGGCAGATGGGCATTATCCTGGTTCCTGAAGAAGGCTGTTACTTTTTGCACCATCCAAAACAACTTCTGAAGCTACTGCTGTCCATTCTTTGACTCAAAATGGCTTCAGCTGTTGTGACATAACTTACAGAACCTTGTTAAGCCAGAATTGAAGAATCAACTGACATGCCAAGATATGAATGACACAATGCTCTTGGGTCAATAGCTTATATCCGTCATAAAATTTTGTAGTTAAAAAATTAAGGTAACTTGGAATTTCATAGTCATTCTAAATATGTCCACATTTGCTTCAATTCCCTATGTCTCTAGTGTGTTTGAAGACCCCCTGAACAAAATGGAGGTGTTTATCCCTGTTTAAATCTGAGCATTTCTCTCAGATACCTAAGCTGGAGCATTAGACCTTCAGAGTCCTCTCAGTCCACTCAGTAAAGTGAATGGAGAAAAGTAATCCTTCAGGGAGTGAGGAGGAGAACCTAACAGATGCCAACATTCCAGAAAGCAACTCTTCATGTTAATAGCAACCCTATCCTTCTCCTTCTCAAAAATCAGAGATAAGGATCACTTTTAAAACCAGAATTGTAGTTTAGGTGGTAGTGGTAAAAAAGACATTCACTTACCTTTTACTCTGCCTTTCCATAATTTTTTCAAACTGTCTTGCAGCTTCAGAAAAGACTTGTGAGTTTTCTGCATACTATCTGTGAAAAGGGACTCTTACAATAAAGATAGTACAGAAAGAAGGCTCTGTGCCTGTAACACCAGTTCCTCTAACCAGGAACTGAAGCATATTTTCCTGTGAAGGGCTGAGTATTTTGTTCACAGCCCAGGAAAATACTGAGTGCTCAATCTTAATCGTGTTATCCTAAAGCAGAAAACTGTGAATGAGAAACTATGTCCATTTCCCTAGTGATGGAAGCAGAAGCTGATGTAAATGAATAGGTATTTTGAGCTTTGTGTTGCTAAAAATATCTCGTCTTTATAAACCAGAACTGAAAACCGGTGACTGATAACCAGTTGTGAACTCCAAGTGCTCCTTTCTCAGTTGAAGCTGCATAATATCTAAGTACGTTCTAAAATAGTAGTAACAACAAATAGAGGATTTGACAGTCTTTCATTCATTCAAATAAAACTTCATTGCAACAAGTATAGGGCAGCTGATAAAATAAGGGGTTCTATTTTCATCTTATAGAGAAAAGATTTTTATTGTTTTGTGTTTGTATGTTTTTAAATATATTAAACCTAAAGGAATTAAGTTTCTTCTATGGAGCAGAATTCCCAGGCCAGATGAACCCCTACTTTAGAGTTAGTAATATCCCATTGGAGATGTTTTTACTTAAACCATTAACTGAACTCACATCAATCAATACATAAAGGATTTGAATTTGCATCTCCTACATCTCAGAATTTCTCATGAGAATTATAGAATAAACAGATTGTTAAATTTGGAAAAGACCTCTAAGATTATAAAGTTTACCCAACAAATCTAGCTTCACCACTGTTCACCTATAAACCATGGCCTCCAGTGCCATATGCATGTTTTTCTTTGAACACTTCCAGGGACAGTGACTCCATCACTTTCCTGGGCAGCCTGCTCTAATGTTTGACAACTCCTTCTGTGAAGGAATTTTTCCTAATGCCTCATTTTTAACCTCCCCTGGTGCAACTTGAGGCTATTTCCATTAGGCTCTTTGACATTACAGAGATGTTTCTACTGGACTTAGTCTGGCATATCAGTTCCCAGGGTATCTATCTAATAAGCCTTCCCTGACAAAACTAGAGGAATTCCCACTCTTAACTTGAAAATCAGCACCATCAGGTTTCCTATAAGTGTGTGAATGACAAGCTGCACCATAGGAAGCCTCAGGGCACTTTTGGCCTGCAGCAGTTGCCTTAGGAAGGACGGCTGAGGGAGATGGTCTATTTTAACTCAGAATGCACAAGGTTTCCAGAGTTCTTAGCAGCTTTCCTGTGCAAGAGGAGATTGACAAGAGGGTGCCAGGCTCTTGCTGGAAGAGGTTCACAGCAGAATAAAAGCTGATGGTCATGAATTGAAACAGAGCAGTTTCTTGCTGGGAGTATGTAAGGGAGCATTTCTTTCTTTGTGATTCATGCTGCACAGCAGGGTTGGGCAGGCTCCATTCTTGGAGGTCTTCAAGATCAGAATAGCAAAGCAATCTGAACAACCTGCTCTGATTTAATAGCTGAGTCTGCATGGAGCAGGAGGTTGAATTAGAGACCTCCTGAGGTTTTTTCCAAGTGGAATGATTTTGTGACTCTGTGATTCTGTGAACTGTACGGAAGATGCACACTTCTGAGGGGCGTAAAACAAACCCGATGTGCTCTTTTACTATGGCAAATTGTTACAATGTGTAAGATTCAAAGCTATATATGTTTGCTTATATTAATGATTAGAAGTGCCTTTTTGTTTTGAAATTCTATGATTTGACATTTGAAGCATGTCATATAATTTATAAAATACGAAGAGGGTTACAGCTGTAACATATAAAATACACGTGAACATAGCACAGTCTCAAGGTAACCCATTTCTTGCTTTATAAGCCAGAAATACTTGTGGAAGTACCATAGTATTCCAGAGTGCTACACTGTGCAAACAGATCTCTACTCTTAATTGACAGATGTGGAGCAAAAATATGTGGTAAGACAACCCTTTAAACACTGCACACGTGGATGTTGCAGGCAACAAGTTACTCCAGATAGAATCACAATAAAGTTATGATCAGCTTGCTTCTACTTTGTCATTTTTCTGACAGTGTATCATGATTTGACACAGTATTTTTTATACCATCACATCTGTATGAGGAAAGCTTCAGATTAAGGACCTTGTACTTCAGAAAAGAAGAACAAACAGACTTGAAGAGCTGCTCTGTTGGAAAAATAATATATATATGAGTTATATCTAGTAGGGTGCAAACATGAGTATTTGGGGAACTTACACTTTGCTTTAGCCCCTGGCATTTGTGACATTCAATATTAAGCATGGTGAAACAATAGAAATTACTTTTGTAACTTGCTGTATTTTCTGGGGGGAGGTACTTTTTAGTCTTTTGGACCTATGCAATAATTGCATTCAACAAGCAATAACAGCACTCAACAGCTGACACTGAGGTCAATCAGAAGACAGGGAAAAATATCTTGGGAAATATCCAACTTCTTGTAAAAACTGGTTCTGAGCAGCACTCTGCCAGTGGACCACCAGCACTCATAAATAATTATAGCACAGTTTTTGTTTGGCTTTAACTCAGAACTAAATTCACTGCTTAAGTCAATTACTGGAGGGTGAGAAAGGCAAAATAGGACCAAAAGCACTTTTTTTTGCTTTACATTAAATATCTTACAGCACATTCAAGTCTCATTTAATCACAGAACCATTAAGGTAGGAAAAGATCTCCAAGATCATCAAATCCAACCTTCATTTACATGAACCTTCGCTTTTGCATTCTGTTACAGTGAAGAGGTTTATGGTGTTTTGCCAGGAGGAAGTGGGATCATCCCTAAGCCATTGAACTTGGCACTGTGAAGGCCATTTGGAGCCTCAGTGTGTCTGGGATTTCATAGCTGCCATGAAGTCATTTGTTGGACCTGTGTACCTTTCCACTCCCCACTATGCTAGATGATGAAGTTCATCAGCCTAGAAGGAGCTTATTCGATCCCCAAACACACTGTGTGGTATGAACATTTTGTAGTGCAAAATGGTAAGCTAGATTTTATCTACTACGTGTTTTCTTTGAAGTTCACAGTTTACTATGAAAATATTAATGCAGTGCTTTCAGACTAGCAGCCAATCTTGGGCTGTTTCCTCCTATGTTATTCTTTCAACACTGTAGGTGCACTATATTTGCAATATATTGCAAAACTGGAATTTCATAGTATTTCCAAAAAATTTTTAGCAGCTGAAAACAATTATTTAAGCAATTCTATTAAATTGCCATAACACATCACATCTACACAGCCTAAGAAAACAATTTCTTGTTCATTTAACCCATATCCTTCTCTTTCACCTTTCACCTTTCCCTTTTATGTACTTCCCTCAAGATTTCTTATTGTTTTTCTCTTTGGTAATATGAAAAAATAATTGGAAAAAGACAAGCGGTTCTCAAACATCAATACTTTTCTATAGGTATCCTCCCCTGATTCAGTCATGTAGAACTGCCATTTTTATGAGAGAAAGGGTTATTAACGGATTAGTGGGAGGATCAGCACAATAAAATTGCTCCACATCTGTGTAACTTACTAAAAAAAAAAAAAGAAAAAAAAAAGACTGCAAAGTTTATACAATATCTACTGTTGTCAGATGATAAAAAGGCTGTAAAAAGGATGTGGAAGGAAGGAATTAAAATGAAGTAAAAGCAAGATGACAATATCCTTGCTCTAATACTTAATTTAATTTTTCTTAAATTAATATCATGTATCTAACATAGAATACAATATGCAGTATATAAAGGAACCTAATGTATGCTTTATTATAATACACTGTAATCTAATATTTGTTGGAATAGATCCTCTCCATTATCTCAGTCTTTTTGTCAGTAGTAAATCCTCTAAGTCTGATTCAAACTGGAAATATTTTAGTTTTCTTCAACAGCCTAGTCTGCTGCAGGGCCAACGTCTCAATGTCCACACTGGTTCTTGCAGCTCCTTGCCACATGGAAGAGAGCTGTCACTGGAGAGAATCTGGTCTGTGTAATTGGTTCATGATTTGCAGGGCTTTTTGTATAGCCTTTTTACTACTGGGAAGATACTCAGCATAAAATTCTTGTTCAAGATAGCCATTATCTTACCAAGGAGGAGTAGGAAGATGAAAAATAGATGGTTAAAAACTGAGCATGGGCAGGTCCAGGGCGATATATCAGTTAGACTTTCATCTAAGGCAATATTATTGAAACTATAAGATAATGTATAATCCATTATTTTAGTGCTGCTCAGGGAGCATTGCCTGTAATCAAATAATTCTTTCAATCAGAAAAATAATGTAAGTCATAATGTGTGAAGGTTTGCTACAGGATGTGAATGTACCCATGCCAACTCTGCTGAAGGAAAAGCTTGTTCCACATCTCCAGAAAGCTGAATTTACAGTAATTAATTTTATTAATGTACACAAGAAAGTTAAACACCAAACACCTCACAGGCTGACTCAAAATCCTTACAAAAGGTGGAGGAGTCCCTAGTTCTACAGAGAGTTATTTCTTTGAAGTGCTGAATCTTGGCGAGTGAGTTTCACCTGGGCTGGGAACATTGCCCAGATCCAAGTGTAGCCTCTGTCCTTACAAAAAAACAGCAGTTAACGTTTCTAACATCTCAGTGGAAACAACCTGAGTCACTTTGATTCAATTATGTTTGTTGTGCTATGCTGACTGCATTGTCTGCCTCCTCTTTGCTCCCCAGACCTGAAGTAAATCACAGAAATCTTCCTGATGTCTTCCTATGAGGGAGAGTGAATTTCTGTGTCAAAGTATTTGTACAGGTCTGGGGAATTCAGTGTCCAATAAGATGTAATTAAGTGCCTTAATATCTTGTTGAGGGAGCCTAAATTTTTATTTTTATTTTTTTAAATTTGTATTTCTACTATCGCCCATCTATGCTGATATGGTCTCAATATTTATCAAAGCAAGATTTCAGCTCATCATCATTTACCATTCCTTGTGCAATAGAATAAATATAGTCATTAAGTAAATTATTTGGTTTTCAGAAGTAGTTGATTTTTTGAGGGAGGCCTTGTTAAACTAGTGGCTGCTTGATTACTGTAGCTGATTGAAAAGTATATGTAGTAAATTAATGCAAAAGGCTGTTGAAGAAAGCATGGCAAATTCTAACTTCAGCCTGCTTATTTGGTGCTATCTGCATGTAATCCCTTTCTGTCCATGAGTGACAGCTACCTGCATGCAGTCTACTGTTCAGTGAGCCATCAGGCTGTAAGCCTGCATTTTCAGTCTGCTGTGCACCAGAAGGCAAACCTTTAATCAGTATCTTTTAAAAGAGATCATGGTTAGTAAAAATCCATTATACTCACTCCTATGATTATAGCGGCCAGTGTGGTGCAAATTCACCAGAGTCAATTTCAAACCCATTATAGTTTAGAAAATAAATCACTACATGGCTACATTTTTAGGAAAACAAATTTACCCGTCTTATTCCTGTGTCCCAGCTGTGTATATTAAATGAGTATCAGGGAATATGTGAAATTTATTGATAGTCACAGCTATTAGACATCAATGAAAATATTCTACCTTAAAGGCTCTTTTGAATGAAATACATAATGATTTTCAGAGTCAAATTAGGCCTTCATTAAGTAATTTTTTTAAGGTAAGCCACAGTAGGGTATAAGGGAAGCATAAATGATAACCAGATTGTCTGTAAATGTATTTATCTCTTCTGTTTTGATACAATCTCCGTCACGAGTGTTTTCCAAGAAACATTAGTCTCAAAAGATGTTGACTTCATTCCTTTCAAGTAATTAAAGCAAAAAGCTTTTAACTGAAGAGGAAGAAAGGAGAAAAAAAAAAAACAACAAAACAAAAAAAAAAAAACAACAAAAACCCATCACTTCTTAAATCTTCCCATTTTCTGACTGTCTTTGAAACATAAAGTCATAGTCATCCTTTCTGCACTACCATGGGCTTATACAGCACATTCTGAGTATAAGTAGCTGCAGATGGAGTTATGGATAATGTTGGATGGAGACCTATCCATGCACTGCCCATGTGTCCCCGACATTTGCACAGATACTTTCTCTAGTGTCATTTACACATTCTTAGTTTTAGCCCTCACATTTTGTTGTACGGGCAACAACTTAACATCAGTAACAGATTTTTCATAGTGTATTTGCTGGTTACAGTGAGGAAGATTTGTGTAAAAGCTCTCTATCTAAAAATATACTTTCTCAAGGTCTCTTGACTCACTTAAGCAAACAGCCTAATGTCTTAATAAGAGAAAAGTCTGATCTTTGGCCAGAAAATCCTCAGAGATTGATTCTTTATCAGAGATGGGTCCTTTATCAAAGGTCACCTTAAAAACAGAGCCAAGTACAGAAGGGTAAGGCAGCTGCTTGCAGCACTGCCAGGCACTATGACTTGTCTCCCACTGAGCTGCTGGGAAAGCTCAAGATGTAGGGATGGCTCCTGCCCAGAGTGGGGGCATTGCAATGAGCACATACCTATTTCAGGTGCCTCTTTTCTTCTTGGCATGTTTCAGATGAGAAGCAGTAATGGATGAGATGGCTTTCCACAGAAGAAATGTCCCCAGGCTCAAGTGTGAAACAATGGCTCAAGTGTGACCCTGACTGTCTATATGCAGTTGGGTGGTATTTTTCAGTTCATGCTTGAGCAGACAAACCATTTAGAGCACTCTCAGCAGTGAGCAAGAGTAGGTCCTTTCAGCTGAAGTGGAGGGTGTTTGGCTCTTGGGAATTGACTCAAGTGAATCAAGTGTTCAACACAGCATCTTTGAGGATCTGACCCTGTGTGTTCCCTGGGACACCATTAAAGTCAGTGAGCATCAAAGCCCATGGCTGCTCTGCAGACATGTGTCAGTGCAGACTGTAAATGTGTAAAGGAAAATTCCTCCTGTTGTTCACACATACAAGCATGGTTTCCTTTAGAGTGAAGCTTCTATGCCTGTGTAGACTCTGTCTTTACGTGGAAGGCAGGAACTCATGAGTTTTTCTGGCATTTTCTGGGAAAACAGTTTTGGAAGTCATCCACATGGTGTTTCTGAGCCTGTATGAGAAAGCATGGCTTTCTCAATATTCACCAGACCATATGTTGCTGTGATGTGTATTCCAATATATTGTATACCGTGGAGAAACTCAACTTCTGTATAAAACAGTGTGTGCAGTAATTCCTTAAACAAAAAAAAAATCTTAATTTGCCCTGAAGCCAATATTACATTACATGACATTCTGAAATCTTGCCTTAATCTACCAATGGCTCAGTAATATATTTTCTGCCTTTTGGGGCCCTTCAACTCAGTTTTGAAAAATTAGTAGAGAGGAAATACTGATGTCCCTTTTTATCCCTTTCTATTTTTTTTATTTTTATTTTTAATTTTGTCACATAAAGGAAGCAAAAAAAACCAGAATCATTGCTCCTATTGAATTGATCTTGCAGAATTCCATTCTTTTGTATCCTGTCTGGCAGTCACCAGGATTGCTATTTATGATTAATATTTTGCTGAAAAAAACAATGTTACATTTCTTTTCTGATGTTCAGATAGAGTCAAGCAGAATCCAGGGCAATCAGTTGGAGACAGAGAGAGGTTTAGGGATCCTGAGGTCTAGGGAAACATGTCCAAGCAGTGTAACTAGGCTTGTTACTGTAAACTGTGGAGGGAATGTTGGTGAGGTAAAGCTTGCAGAGAAATGTTTAATATTTTTTCTAGTAGAATATCTGACATAATTGGGGGGAAGAAAGCACACACACACACACACAAATGTTTGAGTATAACACTTTGTTAAACCTGAAATAGAAAAATTCAGTTTGTAACTCTTGAGAAGATTATCTACATGCCAGCACAGTGGTTAAGGAGTCGGATATATTCCCCCACAGATAGTGATAAGGAAAGGAAAGTATCTTAGATCTACCTTTCTATGGGATTTTAGTCTTAGGTTACAGGAGAGCCTGTCCTCCACTTTGAATTGCTGCATAATACCTCTCAGGGATCTAAGTACCTACTTCAGTCAGTCCTTTCTCACACAGCAGTTATCAGGGACCTAGTGATGCTCCCCCATCCAGTTTCAGCCTGTGTTCCTTATACACACCTAGTCTATGGAGAGAGTGGGTTCAAGGCTCTTTACAAGTCAGCATTTAATTGTGTGTAAAAAGGAAATGAAACCAGCTTCCTTGGGAAAGCTTGAGACAGAACTGACCTGAATATCCTGTGGGCCCCCGACTGGAGAGAAAACATTGGGAGCTTGAACTGAAATATCTGCTGCCAGTCAGTTCAATGGGAGACTTTATACTGTGTTTTCTACATCACAGGAAAATGTTCTACCAGGGAAATACCAATTAGTGCTTTATGCACTGCTCACTCCTAGTAATATGTCCTGAGAACACCTAGTAGATCAAGCATTGTTGGCAAAGGGATTTTTAAACTCTGTTAGTGCTGAAGGGCTGACTTACATATCTCTGTGAGCTGTGGGTGGCTTTGCCTTTGCTCAATAGAAGAAAATTAGGCACTTAGGAGGACAGTGGTAACTGAATGAGGGTTTTGAGATGATACATTACGTGGATGAGTAGTGTTGGATGGAGCTCCAAGATAGAGAAAGTAAGAGGCAGAGCTGTGCGTCCTAAATCTCTCCTTCAAATCCTAACCTTAGTACGCCCCAGGCCGTGAATAAAAAGCCAATAAATTTACTTCATCATCTAAAGGATTTTGTGCTAGAAATATGTTACAGTATACCCTGAAACACTGAGTTCATATCTGCAAGCTTTGCTTACTGTGAAAAGCAGCTTCAACAGTAGTTTTGGCAGACGTATAGCTCACTGGACCAAGTCTTAGGCTAACACGTTTTTTCGATACATTGCATTCACTATCGGAGTATTTCAGTTTAAGAAATCACGAAGGAACAGTAATGCTTTTCAACTCATTCTTTCTCTCATCCCTACTTTCTGATTGTAGTGGTAATTTTTCAGTCTGAGTTGTTCTGCTGTGTTTGTCATGGCTGTTATATAAAGGTCTAGCCTAAAATCAACGAGACAAGGCTAGAGCTCAAGAGCTTCTTGCACATAGGAGGCTTCGAGTATAGATCTCTCTGCAGTGTGATCTGGGAATGCCATATACCCTGAGCATGGGAGGGTAGAAATGAATGCTCCTTATAAAAAGCCACAAAGCTGTGGGATTTCCCAGCTAGTATAGAACATTTCTTACCTAATTACCAGGGAAAAAAAGTCAGGGTCACATCAGCACTTTATTGAGAGAAAACATAAATACATAATAATTCCTTTGGTTATCACTTATAACATTTATTTTTTGCACTGTCAAAGCACATAGTTTTCTCAAGATATTCCCCATTTTCACATAGTGGACTTGGCAAAATTCAAGTCAGTTCACATTCAGAGCTTGCACTTAAAAAGATAGATGAGAGAAGACAAAATAGGAATAAAAAAATAATGCAGCTTTTTAATTCTCCAGGTCAGCATTACTGTATCACATTTAAACTAAAGAAAACACCAGAACATAAACAGCAAAATGCCTCTCTTTATCTGCTATTCCTTGTTCCTGTTTTATCTTCCTTTTTAGGGAAGAAGAAATACTAAATTCTTTTAATTCCTCTTCTTTCTTGCTTTGTGTACTTTGTTTATAAAGCATACAAGCTGGAAATCATCACTGTTCTTGCTTGGGAAAATATCAGCTTCATGAGGAAAACATATTTGCTAAGAAGGCACTTAAAAAAATCCATGCAGATGTTAACTACAAATACTGAAACAAACAAACAAAACATAAACCAAAACCAAAAACCTCTGTAATTATGATTAGGTATGTTTTGAAACATTTTCCAAAATTCAAGTTTATAATATTCTGTTCTTAATGAAGTTGGAGTTGGATATCACATTCAGTTGTCTTAGTTCAACTAATTCTGCTGGATCTCTGAGCTGTTCAGAATGATAATTCACAAGTCTTTGCTAGATTATGAGTCATGCTTTTTAGGTCCTGTGGATATTTTTGTTCTATGGCTCACAAATGCAGCACTTTGAACTGTTTGAGAGCAGGAAGACAGATAGGGTCTAACTGATATCATGCATATAAAATGGAATTGAATCAAAATCCTTCATAGATTAAAAGGCTTCATTTATATACCCCATGCACATAAAAGATACTCAGCTAGTGGTATGAAACTTGTAAAGTTTTCTCAAAACAGTTTCATAGCTTTTTGTGAGGTTAGCATTCTGAGTGCAGAGGAAGACACCGCATCTGCTGTAGTGTCAAGATGAAATTTGTTTGTCCATATAAACAGTGAGTGCTTTAAGTCTTTGTGGAGAGGCATCTACTGGGATTTTCTAAATTTCTTTAGCAGTTAGTAAAGGTACTTTGTAGTTATGACAATGTCTTCAGTAAGTGGTTAAAGTACGTGATGTTATTCTCAAAGAAATTTTATATTCAGAAATTTGTGATTGAAAAAAATCATGCAGTTTAATGGATGCCAACATGAATAGCACAGTAAAGAACTTAAAAACAATTTAGATTGATGGCTGCACTTTATCCACATATCTAACTGTTCTCCGATGCCCTGACAGCATGATCAGTATCGCAGTTTTTTGTATCATTCCTGATCTCCTACTGATGTCTATGCACTGCATTTTTCCACCCAGGAGTGCCTAGACTCCTTTTCCTTTTCTAGACTCCTTTTTATGGCACCTACCAGATCTGTGTGAAATTGAACATCTCATAATCTTTTAATGTGTTTTTTGTGACACTCTTTGGGGTCATTGGGGAACTATTATCCATATTTGCAGATAGAAGTTAGTAGGTTCCTTAAAAAATACTGTGGTGATATAAAATACAGTTTCTTTGCCTTAAAATATAGCTGCAGCACAAGGACATGTTGCTGCATCTGTTCATCCCATTAATCCTATATTCTCTGTTTAATGGCTTTGTGCGTCTTTTGATGTAGACAATGTCTTTATCTAAGTCTTAGTGCTTGATGGGTAATAATAGCCATTGTTTCCCATCTGACAGCAGTAGTGAACTGAAATTTCTTGGGAGAATGCCTCTCCTTATGACAGATGTCCAGACTTGTTTTGCAGACACGCAAGCTTCAGTTCAATCTAGTCAATTTGGATGTAGAACTGACCTGAATCTCTGGATCTTTAGAGGTTCATCACTGAATAATGTATCTGGACTGAGGGAGGCATTTGAATAGAGGTCAATATGCCAACTGTTTCTTCGTTTATTCCTGCCATATTAAGAAAGTTGATAGAGTGGAGCTAATCCATCTGCTCACAATTTATTCCCTAGCAATAAGATACAGTTTCACTATTTCATGAGCTCACTCTTTGACTAATTTTATTAGAAGTCCTTCCTTAGCATCATTTTTAATCATTTTTCATGCAGTTTTAGTTATGTGTAAAATAGTAGAAAAAGATGGACTAAAGAGACATGAAAGGATTTCATGAGAAACTCAGGTCAGCCTAAATAGAACCAGATCAAATAAAGTTCAGTCAGTGAGCCTACAAAGACCAACAGAAAACTGTTCTAAATTAGCTCTTTCACACGAAGCTTTATTCTGTCATGCCTAAAGGGCAGTCAAAAGGAGTAAGACAGCCCTGGCAGCACCGTGAGAGGAGGCAGGGCTGCAGTGCCTGGATGAGGTGGCTGGGTGACCTGCCAGGTTGATGGGCAATGCTGGCCAAGAGACCACAGGGTCAGAGCTGGCAGGTAGAGGGGTCTCACACCTTCTTTACCAAGAACACTCAGTGGGGTTTATCTCATTCACTAGCTCTCAGCCATGCGTGGGTTTTGGATGTTAAAAAGACAAAGGATTTTGGCTACATATTGGTTGTATACAAAACTAAAATGAATCCCTATGGTCTTAGATGTATTTCCCTTGTTATTTAGTTTAAAACATTCTAATACATTGATGCTTTATTAGATTGGTAGTGTTCAGTGATTTGGGCTGGGTACAATTTCAGAAATGAGTACTGAAGCAGAAAATGCCTGTTTTTTCAGCATTAAGCCCACCACTCCCATCAATTGTTAGGGGGTTTCATATAAATGCAAGAAGGACTTTTATTGAGAAGCTGACTGTAGAGCCTGTATACAGGCATCCTGGGTGGAAGTTTCTAAAGCATTTAATTCATTAACATAAGTCTACTTTCGCCAAAAATTATGGTTTTAGCCACAGCTGTGAATGAACAGTTAAATTTTTCCATAAAAATACTGAAAATCCTTCGTTTCCATTTAAAAATGCCTTCTTGAGCTGGTATGTAGCAGCAGGTGTAGATGTTAAAAGTAGTTTTACTTTTGTTACAGTGCTCTGTCACTGGTGGAGCACCAACTGTTAAAATGAACACAGATGGACACTTTTTCCTTATTGGTATGACTTCTCCCAGGAATGTCAAGGGCTTCTTACCTTTTTTCCTTTTGATGCAGTTTTAGAGTAATCATTTTTCATTAAGGTGGAGGTGGTGAAAAAGGCACAACAGCAATTAAAAATCCAATAATAGTTAAGTTAGATTCCTTCATCTGAAGCATCACAGCATCTGCAATGGTCTTTGCTGTTCAACATTCATCCCAGCACATCAGCTGTGTGAGTGTGGGTCAGCTTTATAATGCTTTGTTCATCTCTCTCTCTGTCTCCACCTGTGAAATTTTAAGACAGGTTATGACCTTTCTTTTTTACTATTTATGTATATGTATATGCATAAGTATATAATTGAGAGAAAATATAGTGTGGTTATTGAAAGGTGAACTAAACAAACAAAATTGTTATTAAATTGGGCACCCAGACTATAAATAAAAGAAGCACCATGAACCCAAATATTTTGAAGGTAATAACTGAGAAAACTCAGTAAAGTAACAGGCTTGAAAATCTGTTTCATCTCTTAAGGACTAAAACATTATGAAGAATCAGGTTCACTATAATGTGATATGAAAGAGACAAGGAAATTGTCATCTCACATAGTAGATGGACTCCAGAAATGTTCACTCTCTAAGTATCAACTGATGTTGATTAAAAGCTATGTAGATGTACAGAAGAAAGCTTTATTCCTATTTTATTTTCTACTGTTCAGAAAATCTTCCATAAAGATAAAAGAAAGTTTACTAGTGAAAAGCCACACTGATCCCAAAGTCAATCCTAAATGTGCACTAAAGGACATAATGCAAGGGAATTTTTCTTTTGATTCTAATCCAGAAACTACAATGGCTTTTTTATGTCTCCCTTCTAAAAATGAAGATTTGCAGGAAGAACAGACACAGAGCAAAAATCATTTAAGTTTACATGTCTGGCTCTCATCTTTGCCATGAGTGATCTTTTGTAAACGTACTTAAGATCACAAGATGTTTCATCTTTGGGAAAGGCAAGAGGGATGTCATGTCACCACAGCACCTGAAGAAAACAATAAAAAAATCTACACACATTTAGAAAAACCCTCAGTGCATCAAACATTTATAGAGCTGCAGTAGCTTCCTCATATTCATTTTGAATATTATATTAAATATGTCAATGATGGTAAAGGACTAGTCTCCTACAAAGGTAAAAATTAAATAAGTCTTGTTCAGGGATTCAATCTCTCATGACATGACAGTTTAGATGTGAATTGCAAATTAAATGCAAGCAATTACAAATTAAATGCAATTGCTTTGAAAACACAACAATGTCAAAGGGAATCAGTTACATTGTTCCCTGTGTGTTGGTTTTAATTTGAAGAAAAACAGCTGCACAAAATTGTTGTTAATGGTATTGCCCAAGAAACGTTATTAAAATAAAATTTTGTTTGGGCAGAATGAACAAGAAAATCCCTGTTATTTTATGGCACTGTGTTGAGGGCAAAGGCAGCACATTCAGGAATTTGGGGCTCTCCTGTGAAGTCCTGTGAAATTGTTTTACTGCAAGGTAGGAACTTTCTGATGTCACTGTTAGTTGAAGTTATACTGTCAAATAGCTGAGCAATGTGTCCAGACCCAGAGAATCCAAAACACAGTTTAATACTAGAAGACACTGTGCCATTCATTTTTTTATAACAGTTTTCCATAGTTAGAGAGATTAAGCAGAGAACAGGACAACTCTCACGTAACTAATATTTTGTTGCTTATTAATGCACAGATATTACCGTAAATCTTTGAAGTCACTGGGAAGATTTTTTTTTTTTCACCACCATGGACTTCAGTGAGATCAGAATAATTGTGAGACAACTATTTCACTTTGCCTTTTGATTGCATAATCAAGAACCACCAGTATTTACAAAATTCCAAGATGTGTTCATATTGCTATCCATAGCAGTGGCACATATTCTACTGTCAGCGCCTTGACTCTATTAGAATTTGTCTTTTGCTCATTGGTGTAATTTAGGCACAGCATCCTAGATGTAGCATAATTTCATGGCAACAGTGTGAATGATATTATGTAACAGTTGTGAAATTAATTTTAGTACCATTTTCGAAAATGAATATTTTTCCTTTAAGCACCTGTATGTCCTGAAGCTAATATGTGGCATTTGCTCACAGAAATGGATTCCATATGACTACAAATAGGCACACAAAATTCTTAAGTGCTAATAGGTAGAGATTGTACAATATGTAGAGACCACATGGTGTTACATGAAAGATATGTATGTTTGCCTTCATAAATTTTCTTATATCTTTAGCAAATGTAATATCTTGTATGTCTACTGTGGATTGGGATAATTAATGCAAAACCTTTGTCTGAATGAGAAAAGGATTCTAAATTTTATATTAAACTATATATTGAAGAACTAAGGATTAACTAATTCTGCATCCATCCAAACTAACTTTTTTACTCTTGAAGAAGATTTCAAGGTGATGTGGATGGGCACAGTGCTATCATTTTCACAAATTCTGTTTTAATTCAGGACTGTGGTTCCAAAATTCGCCCAGAGGAGTCCTGTGGCTTGCAGCCTCTCTCTCACGAATACCTCTCAGCAATTTCACAGACAGTGTTTAAGGCCTGTGAAGCTGGAGACACAAAAGGTTTGTACTTTATCCCATTTTTTTTCTGAAAATTAACTCCTGCACCTCATCAAAGAAAAATCTAAAAATAATATTAAGTCTTTTCTATAGACATGCACGGACCTACGTTCCATAAATTGAACTAATCACTTGTAACAGTTACTGATTTTTAAAATCAGGTTAATTTGTTTATGTGAGAATTTTTTGTTTAATAATTTTCTAGTCATTGATCCACCACTGCATGTGTTATTGTCATGTGGTCTTTAAAATGCGTTGAAATGTCCCATAGAAACTACTTAAAATAAAAATGCTTTATCCTAAATAGAAGGGATTTTCTACTCAAAATAAAAATTAACTTTAGAAAAAGAACACAACACTTTGATCCATTTCCACTTCAATATTAGAAACACAAAAATAGTTTTTAATTTTACATATATTTATACCTTAAACACAAATGGACAAATCAAACATTATATGATAACCAATACAATCAATATGTGCCTTTGGTTTAGTGAGAATTCAGATTACAACAGATTTTGTCAAGCAGGTACTCATGTGAAAGTCACAGTTGCATCCAGATTTATTCAAGTGTACTTTAACTGCTCAGGTATGGGGTCTTCTTCATATTTAAGCTGCTGTTCATTTTTAAGTTGCTTTATTAGACAACAAGTAATTTTGTTCCATTTTTTATTAGAGAAATTAAAAATAAACCAACACTCCTGTATGGTCTACTGACATGACTGTTTTCTTTATCTTGCCATAAACAGGAGCAGCCCCTCACAGCAGTAAATTTGCACAAACTCGTTGAATAATCAATACAAAGAAACGGGAATGTGGGAACTGCCTGAATGCATTACTTCATATGAAACAGAGGCAAACAATAAATTTTTCTTATGTTGAGGGAATACAAAAAAGAGACACAGCTGTTCCTAGCAGTGTATTTCAACACACAAGTTGTATATCATCCTGTGCAACAATATCAGGACATAAAGTTCAAAACTGGAAAGCCCAAACCAAATCCACTGAATCCTTTCTGAAGCAGACAGTCTCCTTCTGGTATACAACATATTCCTTTTGAGCACTGAAGTAAGGCTGAATGTAGTATCTTTTACAGCCTTACTGTGAATAATATACACAATTAAAGTTCAAACAGACTTCAGGAGATGTGTACTCAAAGGACAAGTATATTAAACAGGGAAGAATAATTTGTGCTTATAAAATGAGTATTGCCAGCAGGTCTAATGAGCCTAGAACAGGGGTTTGCAGTATCTGGCAACAAGTGGCTGTATAGTTTTAATGTGTCTCTCAGCTTCCAACTGGAACCAGAAAGCATGTCTTTGTGTGGAAAACTATTCCAAATTTGTAGCAGCTAATGATATATCAATCCTGGCAATGAAAAATGGCAAAGGGCAAATTCCCTGCTAAAGCAGTAATGTTTCTTAAATAAGTTAAATTTTCAGAGAAGCCAATAAATGTCATTTCCCCTCAGAAGAAAACTTAAAAATTCTGCAGAAGTAAGTAGGTGTCATACACTGTCCCATACTATGTATAGAGGCTGAGGTGGAGCAGCAGAAATACAGATATAACTTTACTTCTTCTGAAATTAATGGTGAATTTTACAAGGCTGCTTTATAGCTCAATACAACCAGAATTTCATGACTCATCAGGGTCCGACCAAAGACAGAAGTGACTTCCTCCTCCGTTAGTCATCATGGCACTATTTAGAAGAAGCTCAACACCTTACCAAATATACACTTAATTTACAAAAATATCTCTCTCTCTCTTTTCCTCTTATAATCAATAAATTTAAATGGGGATATACAACAGAGGAAGTTTCTCTCCTTCATGTTTACATTATGAAATAAAATTATGATTTTTCTATGAAAAAATATTTTTTCTTTCAGAAATTCTCCTGTGATTCACATCTAGTTTGAACCAAGCTACCATATCAAATTAGCTCTTTGTTCAGTATTGTTGCATTACCAATAATATAGAAGTCAGCACACATTAACCATGTGTTTGGGTTCTCAGAGGGAAAGAGAAAGAGAGAACTGAAAGAGACCATGAGAACCCAACTTGTGCTAAATTCCTGCAGGTGAACCAGGTTGCTGCAGTCTGTAGAAATGTGTTTATAGCAGTAACAAAATCTGGTGTTAAGATATCACAGAGTCACTTCTAATTTTCTGTTGCTGTGATGCATATATTTTAATATATCCCACTTTCCATTCTTCCTACAATCGTATGCAGTTTAAAAGAATTCTATGTGATCTCTCTCTGCATTCAACAGCTGTCTAGATTTGGGTCCAGCAGAGACATAAACTGAGGTCCAACAAAATGAATGTGTCCTTCGGTTACAAGGAGAAAAATCTCAGTTTGGGCATAAGTCCATAGGCCTAAGGCTATTTATTCCATAGCAAATGAAGTCTCTTTAAAAGTAGTTTTTACTTTCATGTCTGTTTTGGTTTTTTTCATAAATACAGCTAGAACAAAAATAAAAGTATTTCTGTAACCTATTCACAGTGAAAAATCTTTTTAAAGATCTTAGGGTACCAAATAAACACCAAATACAAAAGTAAACTTGTCATAAATCAACAAATTAGCATCAGTGCAGGTTAAATATTTAGATTTTGAATTATCAAGCTAGAATACTATTTTCTCTTTATATGGATGATTTTTTGGCACTATAGAAAGACCTTCATTTTAAATTTGAAAGCAAAATATGTTTAATTGTGGCTATGACAATGTAAAAGCTTAAATAAGAAAAGAAGATACTGAAAGAAAAAGCATAACTGTCAAATTAAATGAACAGCCATTATTGGTTAAAACTTCCAATTTTAGGCTAATATTTTTTTAAATGGAAAGTAAACAATCCTAACTAATTATTTTGGAAGTGTATTTCTTTTCATGCCATTTAATGAGAGCAATTTTAGGGAGTACTGGCAATGTTTAATCTCGTATCTTAAGCAGAAGATATGCAACTGATAACTACTCTAATGAGCAAAAAATCCAGCTTTCACTCTTCCTGTGGAAACCTCCTACTTACAGGTTTTCATAAAAGTCTGATTATACCAATTTTTTATTTGTGAAGAAACCAGCAGTGTATCTCTCTTGCTAGCATTCCCTTAATTGTTGGTAACTTGCTCTTGCCTGGTAGAGCCCTTGTTAATGGTTTTGCCTGAAGCACCACAAAATGCTGCCTGATTAAATGGTGCTGAAAGCTGCATCATGTGCTGCTAACTTATATAAGTGAGGAAAGAGCAACTTAAAATTGCTATAGAATATAAGCCTAATTTCCAATCTAATACTGTTTGCAATTTTTCACTGCTGTCTTCTTTTTTTTATGAGATTGATTTTATCTTTTAACACAATCCTATTTTTGAAGGCTAAGAATGCATTGACCAGCTGTTGGGAAATTGCAACAGGAAAACTTCATAATATTTTGATTTAAAATGCATAAATTTACATGCATCATTAAAAAAAATCTATGTAAATATAAACCCAGGAATTATTCTGTTAGCATTAAATGCTAGTGCTTCCTAAACATATGAATTTATCTCCATCTGTCTGTGTTCTCAAATCTTTTTACATTTGCCACTAACCTTTAAGATATGCCAAAAATTGATCTGTTTTTCATTAATCTACCTAGGGAGCTATTGAACATAAACCACACTATTTAAAATAAGCTTTTCAAAAGTTACTTATCACTTTCAGTTGCCAAAGTTTAAAGTTTTATTGTTCAGATATTTTGGCTCCTCAATATTCATTTATATAGTTTTACTTTTCTAGTTTATTACCTTAAACCAAATCTGCTCATAAAAGTATAGGATGTTTAAAAGAAAACTCCATAAATTGAAGCATCTGATATGTCTTAGACATTGCCAGAACTTTTATGTATTTGGGTTGTAGGAAAGATTATAACATCAGGAAAAAAATACTGAGTTTTCATATAGTTTTAATATAGGTCATTGCCTGCAGCATCTCTCAGATCATTTATAAGACCTCTACAGTAGTGGCAAAGTCTGGGTCCAGACTTCAAATCAACCAACCATTCTGTCCCTGCTCTATTACTCAAAAGGTACAAAGCAGTAAAAGGTGTTTGCATGGCACCTATGGCTGGGTTATCGGAGACCTAGCACTTCTCAATCTCCCCATGAGACTGCTGTGAAGCTGAGAATGACTATTTAGTCATGGATTGCAAAGTGGGAGCCAACAGCAAGGTTACAGGTGGCAAAAGAAATCTTGGAGGGTCAAAGTATTCTTGGCTGCAGTGGTGGTCAGGAGACCACAGCCTGGAACAAGGGACCTCAAAGCCAAAGGAGGGCCAGCATGAGTAAGGGATTCACAGCAGCCAGCACTGGGAGGCTACAATAGGAGAAATTGTCTAAATTCAGCCTCTGGTGTCTGAGGAGGGTATTCATTTGGAAGAGAACTCTCTGCTCCAAAACCTGATTATCTACTTTGTAACTTCAGATAAAGATTCAATTTAACCCTTTGATAAAAATTCTACATAAGATCTCTCTTAGGGACCAAAGTTCAGAGCTCTCTTTTCACACAAAAATTACCAGGTTACAAGCATGTTATTTTCCTGTCCTAATGAATTTTGAACTTTAAAATGATCCTTAACTGAGTGGGGAATATTTCTCCTAACAGCTGCGTGATTAGGATGCAGAAAATACAAGTTAGAAACTCCTCTCAGCAAGAAGCACGGGGTATCTCTATCTTTCTGCTTTCACCCTCCCACCATGGTCCAGAGTGTCCCTCCTTCTCTCCTTCCCTCCTTCCTCTGTCCATGCTGTGAACTGGGCTGCTTGCCCAGAACAGCCTCCACGAGGCACCCATGCCCATGGGAACTGGGAAGCTGGGCTATGCTCACTTGAACCACAGTGTGCTCAAAGCCAGTGTCCAGGGTTTTGTTTAGGTTCAGTCTGCTATAATTTTCTCCAAATCATCTACAAGTGCATCTGAGGGTGGTGTGAGTATGTTCTGCACAAGGCAGAAATAAGGGCAGCTGTACAGGGTACACAGAAACTGGTATTGCATGGTTGTGGCACTCTGGGATGTATTTGTCCCTTAGATGTACCCATGTGGGCTCCCATACAAAAATAAATTCTTGATGATTTTATTTAGAAGGACTTCTTTATCTGCTAAGTTGACTTACACTGCTACTTACCAAAATATAGTCACTTGGACTTTTGCCGAAGTGCAAGCACAGGCTGCCTCCCTGGAAATTCCCTTGCTCCTGAGGTAGCAGCTGACTCTCCCAAGGCCACTGAGATCCTCCAGGGTTTCTTCTCTCAGCCTTCCCCTCAGTCCCTGGCCAGGTGAAATGTTAATAGACAGCCTTGGGTTTTTTTCCGTGGCTTCCTGTGCAGCAGCGATCCATCAGACACAGCTGGCTGCTGAGCTCTGCCTGGTAGCTGGGGTGGGGACAGACTCTGAGGTCTGATCTCAAAACATTCGACCCTGGGGCTGTTTTCTGGGCTGTGGTGAGAAACTCATCTGTGGTAGAAAGGCCTGATAACCTTAGGCCTCTGCACTCTTCTTCCTGTAATGCCTTTAATAAGAACAAAAGTAGGTTTTGCTGGCAGTTACACAGGCACTGGGAGATACTGTCAGCACTATGTACTTATAAGAGTAGAAAAAGTTTTTCTTTTGTTCATTTGAATACAAAGGCAACTTAAAAGTTTTCTGTCTTCCTTCAGAAATTAAATCTCTCAACTTCCAGTAGGATTTTGGAAAGGAATAGTTTTAGAAAACCAAAATAAGAAAACCATTTAACCTTAGATAAGGGATTATTAAAACCCACTGATTTTTAGTAATGCCACTTTGTGTTCCTGGTCTTCAAAATCATTTTTGTAAATAAATAAGATCAGTCTCTAATAAATCATATATGTTGTTCGTTTCACCTTACTGTCATCTTCTGAAATGTATTTCTGTAGTCTGGGACAGTCCTCTGAATTCTCACAAATTATAAGAAAATGGAAGGAAAGTCTTAATCTTGCTTCATTTTTATATCAATTGTTCTCAGCCATACACCCAACCTTTAGATGTTTCATTGTAGATGAGAACTAATCTTCAGACATGTCTGGATGTGAATATTTTCTTTTTCATTCAACCTCCTCACCCATTTTCTCTTTCTCATATCCCTTCTGTTGAAAAAGGACAAGCTACTACAAGAAAGGCAACATGGACTGAGAAATGAACCCACAAATGGCTGTCAAATTTGAGCTTTCACAGCGCTTTCAGGGAAAGGAAAAAACTCCCACCCTAGCTGAATGAAAAGGGTATAACACAGTGAAAGGAAATAGTCTCTTCAAAGGGTTGGAGGGCATTTAATTTAGGGGAAACTCCCTTTTTACTCATCTATGAGTAAAATATTCAAAAATATCTTGCTTCCCATGTAATAAAACTACTCAGAAGAATACCGAGGAGGTGCTGACATTCGTTGCTCTTTTCCAGGGCAATGGATTGTCCCTTGCCTCAGCTGCTCTGACAACAGGACCTGTGACTGGCGAGAGATTACATGGCAGCCCCACGGCTGCCAATACTCTGTGCTCGCCAAGCCTGAGCTCCAGCGCTGCATGGAGGGCAGAAGGGTAAGTACCAGGCTTTACATTTTAATTCATTCTTTTTTACCTGAGTGTTTAGGGTTCTGAAGCTTTCAGAATACTTTAAACATTGACTGTGATGACAAAAATCCCTTTTTAACTAGAGAAATATTTGGGTGAAAAGTTCACAGGGATGAAAACCAGCCTGTGTCCATAATTTAGCCTCATATGCAGACACAAAGGTCTGCTGCTTTTTAAGAGGATCTTAGGTCGCACCACTGGAGTTTCAAGACCCATGGTGTGTGTGATTACCAGTCAGACCTGCAGTGAGCACGCAAGGGCAGCAAATGGAGGACGTATTTGCATTGTTGTCACAGTTTTGTCTCACATGCAAGTTGGTTTTCTTCTGCTGCATACCTAATGCATGGCATTGCTTGTGCACACTAATCTTACCAAGTCTTCTTGCACATTCTTTTCTTTTAGTGAAGCTTCTAAAGTGATTGCTTGGAAATACAAGGTCTCCTTAATAAGCATGCTATGACTGTTATACTGTTGAGAGAGAGCTCTGATCTGAGGCTCAGGTACCTTACTGAGGATACAAGTATCCAGAAAGTAAGTAACTAATTGTTATAAACCTCTTTAAAATGTATTGCCTAGGTAAGAAAATAGTCACTAAAAGTGACATTTTGATAAATTCCAAGAGCATTTCCATATAGACAAATACAAAAATAATAGTCTTTCAATTAACATTTTCTCCTTTTCTGATAAATTTCTTGCCCTGCACAAAGTACTTTATTGCCATTTTGCTTTATTTCTGCCTGTGGTTTTCTCTGTTTCTATAGAGCTGCAGGTTACTCCTAGAATATTTTTCTAAATAAATATTCTTTTTTATGACAGAGGAGAAGCTTGATTTGCTCATATACAAAACAAGCTCTTCTGGATTGACCACAGGAAAAATAGTTAAGAATTAGATTGCTTTGCTTTGGTCTTTAATTGCCATGGACATGAGGCTACTTAGACAAGCAACCACCCTTTGGTGAGGTGATTGAAGGACAGCAGAGGAACAATATACCACTATGCAAGTGGATTGCCAGGGTATTGCTGAGAGGATTTGCTGACATTTCCACATTCCAAATCTGACCACTCATATTCACAAGTGTCAAAACCAGGACATCATTTGTAAAGGTCTATTAAAACCAAGTAAATGAAATGAGTGTCTTAATTCAAATTCCATGATGTTCTAGCTCTGAGGTCACTGATCTACTCTAGTGTCAGATGACAGCCAGATCCTAATTGAGCTACATTAACACCTTGAGAAATATCTCTGTAACTAATAGCACTTGTTTCCCATTCTGCATCTTTTACAGAAGTCTCCTGACACTATCTGATAACCTTTGCTGCTCTGTAGAAATCTGCTGAATTACTTCTTTTACCTTTGCACAGATATATATTGAATTGGTTTATTCTTTTAAAGTCATCACTCTAAAGCATGTTCTCCTCTTGGTATATTTCTCCATCTTTCTCTCAGATGTTATTTTTGTCATAACTTTGTAGTGATTTTAATTTTGTCTGAAATTTTGCAGTAGCATTTTTGCTTCTTTTACCAAGTACATAAATGAAGAGCCTGGATCAACTCCTTTGTGTCAATACAGCTTAAGAACTAAGAAAGGCTTTCTTCCTACCAGAGTTAGATGAATAAAAATGGTTGCCTTCTTGGCTGATAAGGTCCTGAGTCTGCCTTTGATAGTCTTTGGAATTACTTTACACTGCCCAGGCAATGTAGTAGAAAAAGATTCCTTTTCATTTGCTCACTTAAAAAGACTTTTGTCTGTGTTATATGGGTTTAAGCAACCCGGACCTTTTATAAAGGAGCTATGGAGTAGTAGGAGGATATAATTCTTGTGATCAAATACATTTATTTTAAAAGAGATTTTCATAGCCATCTATAAATATTTATGTATTCTCAATTGTGATTTTAGTTTTAATTTATTAAATTGTCTCTAAGTACTGATGTCTCAAACTGAAGATATTATAGTTTCCATAATATAATAAGCAGAGTGTTTCAATGTTGAAAACAAGAGCAGATGTCAAAAAAAAAAAACATGAGTGCCAAACAAAAGGGCAAAAGTCATCAACCCTAGTGAAGACACTGAGGTGATCTGGAATGCTGTTTGATTTACATTGTTGTTTGCTGAAGTTAGCTAAGAACAACAGAACTCATTCATGTGTCCACTCAAAATGGACTGATCTAACCCAGGTGCATCTTTATTCAGGGGTTTAGAATATTCAGCTTGTGTAACTTTGGTCTCTGGAGTTCAAAATCCCTTACACAGGACATCTTCACTGTTGACATTGACAGAGGAATTGAGTGCACCTTCAGCAAGTTTGTTGACAACACCAAGCTGTGGTGCAGCTGACTTGCTGAAGAGAAGGGATGTTATCCAGAGGGACCTTGACAGGCTTGGGAGATGGTCCCATGTGAATCTCATGAAGTTCAAGAAGGCCAAGTGCAAGCTCCTGCACCTGGGTCAGCGCAATCCCAATCACAAATACTGGCTGGACAGAGAATGGACTGAAAGCGGCCCTGGTGAGAAGGACTTGGGGGTTTTTGTGGACAAAAATCTCAATATTACCCAGCAGTGTGCACTCACAGCACAGAAAGCCAACCATACTCTGGGCTGCATCAGAAGCAGTGTGGGCAGCAGGCTGAAGGAAGTGATTTTTCTCCCTCTGCTGAAGGAAGAGATTTTCTCCCTCTGCTCTGCTGAGACCTTGTGGTGTGTCCAGCATTGGGGTCCTCAGCAAAAGAAAAATGCTGACCACTGGAATGAGTCCAGAGAAGGGCCCGTGAGTGGATCACTGGGCTGGGACACCTCTCCTATAAAGACAGGCTCAGAGAGTTGGGGCTGTTTAGCCTGGAGAGGAGAAGGCTCTGGGGAAACTTTAGAGCAGCCTTCTAGTATCTGAAGGGGATCTAGTAGATAGACAGAGGTACACTTTTTACAAGGGCCTGTAGTGATAGGACAAGGAGGAATGGCCTTGAGCTGCAAGACGGTAGGTTTAGATGTTAGGAAGAAATTCTTTACTCTAAGGATTGTGAGGCTCTGGCAGAGGTTGAGGTTGCCCAGAGAAGCTGTGAACTTGTCATCCTTAGATCCAGGCTGGATGGGGCTCTGAGCAACCTGGACTACTCGAAAGTTCCCTGTACATGTCAGGAACTAGATGATGTTTAAGGTCCCTTCCAACCCAAACCATTCCATGATTCTGTGATCATACTAAAACATGAACAGTGTAAGTCTGTGATTACATATTTTAATTTAAATAGGAGGTGTTAGTCTCTATGCCATTGTCAGATTTCAGCTTTGTTAGCTGTAGGCTGTTTTCATGTGTTTCTCTAATAGTTTTATAAGGGAGAAAAAAGATTAAAGAAAGTCTGCTTATATTTCTACTTTTAGTGAATGTGAAGGGAAACATGCAGCAATTAACCAGTCTTGTACTGTGTTCCTGACTTGTGTTCACTTCAGCAAGTGATGAATTAAGATGTAAAGTGAATGTTCTTTTTGACTGAAATGCAGCACATGGAACTGTGCCTTTAAGTGCAACCCTTCTATTTTTCTCCTCTTTCACAGAACAATGGTAAAAGGAAGCAGATATCTCTTGGTCACTAATTTCTTGCATTCATTTGTCAGTGTTTCTGAAATAGATTAATGGTCACCCAAACAAAGCACTTCTTTCCTACCTGCATCATAACTAATCCTTCACAGATGCTTTCTAATTTGCTTTCTAACTCCAGGTTGCTTTCATTTCCTATATTAAAATTGATTTGTTTTCCAAAGCTCATTTGAGCTTTATAATCTTTCTCTATAAATTCGTTTCCCTGGCTGTGAGTTCCAATTGATTTCACATCATCATTAACTGCTATTTTAGTTTGTGTGCATATAAAACTGTTTCAGCTAAGTTGTTTCTGTGTGTTTTGGTTTAACCTGGCAGGCAGCTGAATACCACACAGCCATCCGCTCACTTGCCTATAGGGATGAGGGAGACAATCAGAAAATAGGTAAAACTTGTGGGTTCAGAAAATGACAGTTTAGTAGAATGGAAGAGGAAGGGAAAATAATAATAATCATCATGATAATAAATACACAAATTAATGCACAATGCATTTTCTCAACACCCATTGACTGATCCCCATCCCAGGGCAGCAGCTGCTGTCCCCCAAGCAATTCTCCCAATGCCATGTGGTTTAGAACATTCCTCTGGCCAGCTGGGTTCAGCCATCCTGGCTGTGTCCCCTCACAGCTTCTTGTGCCATCATCCTCTCTGGCAGGGAAGAATGAAAAGCTGAAAAGTCCCTGACTTTGTGTAAGTGTTTCTCAGCTACAACAAAACCATCAGCATGTTACCAACATTATTCTTATCCTGAACCCAAGCCCCAGCACTATGCCGACTACCAGGAAGAAAAATTATTCTATCCCATCCAAAACCAGGACACTTGGTTTCATAAAAATATTAGACCACCTGTAGTGAAACAATAACACTCAAATTGGTGGAAACATGAGAAAACATATACATGCACAGAAACAGTTTTATGAGGCCTTATTTTGCTTTGTGATGTGTTAGCAGGAATAGTCAGTCGTATGTTTGTATTTCATACATAGTAAACAGGAAAATTTTGAAGTGCTGAGATTAAGGTTGTTCTGGCTGAGTAGATTTTCTTTCAGTCCACTTTTAATATGAGCAGTCTTTTTTTCTCTTCCACTTTAAGGGTAATGAGATGCAGACTGTCTCATTCTTAGGGAACTCCATATATATGTCCTAATTGAATCAAATAAATTGTTCATCAGAATAAAATATTATACATCATAATAGAATATTATATCTGCATTATGTTCGCTCAACAAAATCCTCTGTAGCTGTGATTAATGACTTTTTACTGTAAGACATATACAAATGTATTAGGATGATGCTTTGATTTTTATACAAGATTGATTTTGTACTTTTAAAAATGAGTTAAGGAAAATGGGTTCTATGAGGTTATTATTTATCCAATTAGCAGTATATAGAAAGTTGGCATCAATAGCAGGAGTGATATATATTTTGCTTATCATCAAGACATACTAACCAGGGTTTATTCTTATAATAAAATACCATTGAGTCATGTGTAATTAAGAACAGGAAATATGAAAAGGCAATATTTTCTGAAGTACTTAAAATTCAGCTGTTAAAACAGGAATTTTAACGTATGATTTCTTAATAGTATTTTAGAGTTAAGTACTGTTTTGAACTTACAAGTGTTTAAATTTCCAAAGTGTGGTTAATTTTTAATGATAGGTCTGGTTAAGAAGTGAATTCCATTATGCTTACACAATCTTTCAAAGCCTTTAAGCTATAATGGATTTTTTCACACAAAATATTTGCAACAGAAGACGGTGAAAACATCTCTTTGTGTGGAAGTGTTGTTCGTTGTCTGGTAAAATTATAACCTTATGTTTGTCTGATCATTTAGTCATCCTGTAGACAACTGCCCCATCAACTCGAACAGTACATGACTAAGTCTTGTGCCAGACTTGTAAAAAAAAGAAATGAGATATGGCTTACTCTACACACCTAAGCCATCCTGTTCCTCATTATTATCATAGAAATAAATACAGAATCATCCCCGAAGCCTTTTGTTCAAAACATATTAAATACTACATGGCACATGCAACTACAATGAGTTCATCTAACTGTATAGAAAAAAATGTGGTTTTAATTACCATACATTCAATTACATTGAGAGATTATTTTAATTCATCAGAACTCCTGGGTTACTTGAAGGACATAGATTTTCTTCCTCAGGCTAAACACCACTTATTTTAGCCTTTGAATCCTCCAAGCATTTGCTAAAAATGAAGCCAACCTGCAAAAGGTGGACTTTGAAATATGCTTTCTGATGGCCTGCATACAGTAACAAAATATATTTGGCCAGCTCTGCAGTTGTAAAAGAGGGTATAATTACCTACAGATTTCCTCTTCATCCACTTTGATTGTTTTGTTCTTTTGAGGGGAAGAAAAAGAAGAATTTGGCTTTTTTTTCACAGTATTTACACATCTCACATCATGGTTAGAAGCAGATTGTTGGATGCAGACAAAATCTTAATGAATGGATGCAGTGTGTGTGCAGATGTGCTGATGATGTGCTAAGCATCCACCAGCCTGGGGTGCATCAAATTACAAGAAATGCACACCTATCTTTCTATCTGAGATCTTCTTTAGACTTATGAGAGAGCATTCCCTTCAAAATCCCAGCTCACAGTCTCCAGAGGATGACTGCTGATGTTGTCCCATGATGACTGTAGACTTTAGAGCTCTCTCTCAGAGCTAGAGGGGAGGGACCATAGGTTTCACATACTGTAGTCCTAGTTTTCATACCTTTCAAAAAAATCTGTCACTTCACTGTGGAAGACAGAGTTAAACAAATTTGCCTGATGCCAGTGATGCAGTCCTGATGTGGCTCATACCTACCTGAACAATCAAAGACTTCATGCATGACTGTAAGCTAATCTGGTTACCTTAATTGACTGACATCTTTAAAGATGACCTCCCCTTTTTATGTGTCTTTCTGTGCAACCACTTTGGCTCATTTCTTTCTTTCCCACTTGCAGCAAGCCTTGACTATTCTCTTAGCAGACCTGTTTTTAAAAGTCTAGGTTAATTTCCTTAGTGGTACAACTTGTTTTCTTACCCAGTGTTATGTTGCTATCTTTCTCATTCCTGATTTGGAAGTAGACTGAGTGCAGTCTCATCAGTCTTGTGATGGTATTTGAAAAAGTATGTCAGGGCCTTAACAGTTGTTTGTTTTATCTAGTTGTACTAATTGCTCTAAAGGAATCTGCTCTGACTCCTGTTACCTATACCACATCCTCAGAGCATCAGGACAGCAACAGCAGTAATATGCTAAGGCCCACCTGATATTTTCAGATGGTGCCCAGCATCATGGTCTTTCCAGACTAGAGCTGCCATTTTAAGACATGACCGTAACTAACTTGTTTCTTCTGATAGGGGTTTACTAAATGGCTGAACATAGTGCCCTTCCATCTCCAGACCTGGCAAGAAAGGTACCCCAGGGCAGACTTGAAAATTTGTTCATGGGTCCACTGTTTATGCACATGTACCTGTGTAGGTATAGAAAAATTGCAAAGCCCTAAAATGTTAAATCATGTAATAGGGTAGATTGAGATATATGTGTTTTGCTCTAATTTTGACCAAAAAAAAAATGGGAAAGAGACCTTAATCTTTGATTTTCTGCAACATTTGAGACTTAGGAAATGTTTGGCATGACTCTTTACACTTAAACTGCTAGTGAATGCACAGTGTTGGCAAAAAAGACATCTGTGCATCATGTTCATTGACACTGGCCATGGTTCTTTTCTTCTTTTTTTTTTCCATGGAAGTTGTTGTCCTGCTGTTTGAAATCAGTAATAGATGAGATTAGATCAAATATAGTTAGGAGAAAACAATTATGAGAATTCTAGTCACACTAGAAAGAGGTAAAAATGTCCCATCTGCTAATTTCATGTAATTAATAGCTGAATATGCTTCATTGCAATTCCCATGTGTTGTGATAACAAAATGGGGTCATATGATACTAGAAGTAGAAGAGAAGAAGTCTTGTATGTTATACCAGCTGCTGTATGTGTGTAACTTGGTAGGTCCTGTTTGTTATTCTGCTAATGATGTGTTGGGTTTTTACAGAAGTGTTCTCACCCACATTACAAGCTCATGATGTCCTTGCCTGCAAATATTTGAGAACTGCTTTATAAATAGATATGCATCAGGATACTACAGTGACGGGCTTATTAAATGGAGATTAAAGAGACATGGATATAGACAGGCTGGAGAATCAAGAGATTTTGCAACCTGAGAGAATTGTTTCTTAAAACCTCAAGTCAACCTACTTTAGAATGAGGACATATTCTAAGCATGGACTGTCTTCCTAATTTTAAATAATTTTATGCATGTATATGTCTGTCAGAGAGAGAAAGAGAATATCCAACCAGTCCTTTCATGGATCCAAGGATCCTTGACTTCTGTGAGTCATGTTATGCTTGATTTAAAGAGGTTTCTTCTGACACGATGTGAAAAGCTGGAAACTCCCTTATGTGTGAGAGTAATGCTTGTGCAATGCAAGCATGAACAGCAGCTGGTTAAGAACTTCCTCTTTGAAGAGGCTTTGAGAGGTTCAGGACAGGAGTTTGAAGAGCCTCTATGAGCTCAGTGCTAGTTGTAATTTTTTTGCTACCATATATAATCTATTAAAGGGCTTTTCTGCAGCCCACAATGGGCAAGGCATGAGGAGTGGAAGGCATTTTCATGCCTATTCTTGGCCCCAACATCAGATGAGGGTGGGCTCATGTGAAATTCCTTCTCTTCTGTGGGAAGTATCATTGGTACACTGTTGTGGCTTATTTTTAATCACAATAGCTTAATAGTGGGAAGTGGAATCAGTTTTCAAAACTGTGACATTCCTGAAGGTAATAGATAAATAGATAGATAAATGTGTTAGATTCATGTAGTACAAAATGCCTCTACCACATAAAATCCCCAAAAAAACCTTTGGAAATTTATCCTTAAACATGTCATCTTGTGCAGTCTGAATTTTATTTGCATAATCAAATATTCAAGATGGAAATGGTAAAACATCAAACTCCAAATCAAATTAAGAAATGAAACAACAAAATCCCAGCTTACAGGATGCCAACTACCCTGAGTGCCAGAGGTGGTGGGAGAAGCTGAGTACTTCTGTGCAGAAAACAGGGCTGTTACTGTGTGATGGCTTTGTAGGGTTTCTTAATCCCAGTTTTGTATGTTTGCTCCTCATTGTGGATTTCTGGCTGAGCTGATTGTGGTAATTGATTCTGCACACAGTTTCATTGGCAAACCACAGTGAACCTGGGTTCTACTACTCTTTGGACTTCTATTACCTGCTTCATCAGAAGGAAATGCTAGTCCTATCCACTCAAAATAGGGCAATAACTATGAAAAAAAAGTCCCAAAACACTTTAGGTTCTGTGGTCTCCCCATATAGAGAGGTCTGTTTTTTCTGAGGAATCTACAAAATGAGTAGGAGCAAACCCAAATTTGACTTCTTTATTCATTTGCAGGTTCCATGATGTTTTCTGGTGGTCACCACACACGACAGGACACTACTCAGATTGTCCTCCACCCAAATAAACCCCTTTTATTTCCCCTTTGAACCTGCAAAAAGACTGTCTCTACAAATAGGGCAGCAGCTGCGTCTTTCGTGGGGTGTGTGTGTGTGTGTGTGTGTGTGTGTGTGTGTGTGTTAATTTGGTGTAAATTCTAATGAATCCCATTTATAGAAGACCAGTACAAGCTGTGTAGGAACAAACCACTTGAAAAACTGTAGGAAAAAAAGAAGGAAGCTGCAAGCAATCATGAGAGCAATCGTGTAGTATTAATTAGAAGTAAATATAAACTTAAGCAAAAGAAATTATCATCAAGGATGAAAGGTGGAGGGCTAATTTTGCAGCTATAGCCATCTATAACCTATACTTTTTGTCTTTAAAATACATAATACAGCTTTTTATTAATCAAGTTGCACAGATTTTTCTAAAGGACAGATTTAGTATTAAGATGCCAGGGTACTTGCAGTTCACAAAGATATTTCTGGAACATTATGAGAAGCATTTAGAAACCTCCCAAATAGCTGTATTCTTTTCTTAGCTTTTGGTCTGGATTATACAACTTCTAAGTCATCTCTTTTCCATCTGAAGATTCTTTTTATAGGTGACTCAACTAACAGAGGGATGATGTATTATCTAATTGAAAGAGTGAATAAGACTCTTCAGGAATGGCAGAAGACTCATGATGTTAAATGTTATCACAATATCAATGAGGGGAAAACATTTATCAGTTACTCCTACTACCCCCAGTTCTGGATGAACACAAACGAGAGACCGACTTTTGAAAAAGCGTTAGAACAGCTGCTGCAGAGGTACTGCACAAACTCTGTATCTCCCTTGTTTGTATTATCGTTCTATTCACAAATGTGTTTAACACGTTTTACAATTTAAGTCAGTAGACAATAAAACGTAACGTGCACAGACTATATTGTGTAGTTAAAAAATACCTGAAAATTACATCAGGCCTCTGATCAGGGTGTCAGATACAGTTCAGTGAAATGCAAAGCAATGCGGTTAAAATATTTGCCATCTGTTTAAAGCAACATGTGTTGTTTTTCTTTTCTGGGTTTCAGATCACGTCCCCTGGAGAACACAGACCAGACCGTATTAATTGTAGGTGGTGTTCAGTGGCTTAATTCCAATCACCTGCAAATTATCCAAAAGGTGTTGAACAGGTAATGTTATGTACTTGGTGTTATTCCAATTTTTGATATGATAAATTATGAGAAACAACAAAAAATGTTAAGTACAAACTTTTCATTTGTTTTTTTCATAGACGTGTATTTAAGTGACTTTGAAAGAAATAAAGCATGCATTGTCTTTTGATATGTCTGTTAAGTAAAGAGTGTGTCCTTGTTTTTGTTTTTCTTTAATTTGCAAAACAGGGAAAATCTATCAAATATCCTGGTAATTGTCAAATCCATAGGGATGGGCTTTCACCTTCCAGTGGATGGAATCCATTCTCTATCACAGGTAAGCTACAGTATATTTTGAGTGCATTTTCATGGAAGACTTGTCATTTCATAATTGATTTTGCTGTCTGGTCAAAATATGTTACAACGTCTGCTGAGCACATTTTAAATGGATCAAAGGAAGATTAATGTTTGTACTTGTTCATACTGCTTAATAATAGAGATTCAAACCAATTTCCTTATTTCATGGATTCTGCTGCAATCAGAGAGCCATTTGAGATGCCATGCTTGTTCAGCTGTCCCAAGAACCAGAAGAAGCTCCAATATTAATCCTGCTGCCAAAATTGAGAGATTGTGCAGGGGATAAGCAGATTGTTCCTCATACTGCATTGCACATAGGCCCTTCCCAGGCCTCCTCTGTGGTTACTGCTGGATCCCATTCACTTGTCTGGCTTGCACAACTCAATAAATCTATCTTAACCCACCTGTGAAGCCAGAACATTACAGAGCAGCTGGAATGTACCGGTGAATCCAGCCTGTTATTTGCGTGTTAATTAGATGTTACAGTCGGTTTAAATCATACCCAAGACTCTCAGAGTAACAAATGTGTTCATTTCAATGCACTGTGTAACTCACTCAATTCACTATTTTTATTTACAATTTAGACAGTTATTCTCTATTGAACACACATAAAATGCATGGATGAGAAGCACTGGAAGGCAGAATGGAGAAAATTATGCCAACCAGTGCTGTGTGTCATGCTCCAGCTACTCCCAGGTGTTGAAAAGAGAAAATTATTACCTTTCACAGATTACGTACAGCACTCCTTGTGCACTGGGGACTAGTGCCCATGTCTTTCTGCAACCAGAACATACTGCAGTATTCAGCGTGTGACTTCCTGCTGCTCTCACCCTTCTCTTTGCTACAGAGACTGCCCTGTCTGATTTTGCCCATTCTTTCTGTCTAAGTTAGTACTGCCTATCTGCCTTGTCTCCACTGAATGTCTTCTTATTGATTCAAACCTTTTTATTAAATTATCTGGAGGACATAAAAGGAATAAAATAAGGAAGTTGTTGTCATCAACACGAAGAAACATTTTCATAGCTCCTTTCATAGTTTTCAGCCAAGTTCAATCTTAGGATGAAGAACTTGAATCTAGGGTATGTGAGGCAAGGATAGAGTATTAAAGGCTTCCTAAGACTTATTCATTAAATTTACAAAACTCCAGAAATCAGCTACAGTGCATAACCAGCATTCTTTTCCCTTTCAATATGCCAAATTACCCATGTGGTTTGTATGCTCTAGGTTTCAGGATTACCCCAGCTACTCTCAAAGGCCTTTTGTGTGCCGTGCTGAATCCACTGCCTTGCCAACTTTATGGCTAAATTTTTTTCTGTTCTTGGTCTTCCTGAAGTATATTCAGAAATAATAATCTGTTCTTCAGTATAAACATATTTAAGATACCTATGGCACTATAGTCCCTTTTAAGCAACTGCCTCAATAAATCTGATTTCAAGCTGAATTTTTCTTTAAAGGAGCGGTTTCACCATTTGTTACAGACAAACTTTATAATTAGAATTTTTTTCTGAATTACACCTCATATTAGTGAAGTACATGATAAAAACCATTACTCAAGAATTATATTTTAAACAATCATGAAATCTTCCTATAAAGGAAGCTGCACATCTAATGAAAAGTAATTATAATTTCTGAAAAAATCCCACTACCTCAGTCTTAAAGCAGTAGCTTTTTTTAAGAGTGAATTTATAGTAATTCATGTCTGTAGCATAACATAATTGCTTATTCAAAATGCAGTTTTGCTAATTTTTGTCCATGACACAATGACCTTTAAATAGTCCTTCTGACAAGACATTGTGACATTTTATCTGGAATACAGGCAGAAGTGCAAAACTTGTGGAATGAAAACTTGATTATTCTGGATACAGCAAAAAATTTGGGCTATGAAGTGGTTGACACCTTTGTCATCACCATGGGACGTTACAAAGAATTCCTGCAAGGGAAGTGCGGCTGCCATTTCCATGAGGTAATAGTTTACACTTACATTGTTCCCAGGTATTTAAGATATTTTAACTGTCAGATCTTAGAAACAAGAAGGTATATGGTGAGGTCAGCATCTGTCACTCAAAGTTAGGCCTGAATACAAATCGTGGGGAAAGCAGTTTGTATGATGGCACTTGTCTGTCACTGCTCACAGTCCAAGGCCACCCAAGGACATGCTGAACTGCTGGCATGGTGAAATAAAAGTAAATGTGCCCTTCTGCAGTTTTAACTCATATAAAAGGTTGTTGCACAGTTTCCAGGTTCTTGTATTGTTCATTACGTGTTATATATCTCTGCTGCTACTGCATGGATTCAGTTTCTCTTTTTACTCAGTCTCTTGGGGTTTTGACTGATGCATTCCTAACTGAACAGCTTAGCACACTCACATCAAACCATAAGTACAATTAAAATGGAGCTTAAAATTGAAGAACCAATCTTACTGTTATATATCTGTTTTCCTATGTCTGAGAAGAAGTCATGTGGAATAGTTACAGTGATCCACTGTACAAACAGAGGTGTAGATTGCTTGCTCTCACTCACACCAGTAGTCCTGCTTTCTTGACTAAAATCTGTAGATTTCTTTTTTGGGAGTGTTATCAGACTCACGTGAGTTCCTGTGCCACATGTCAACCTCACAGCTGGTTTCCACCTCAGGCTCGAGGACAGCTCACATGTTTTCAAGGCCTCTGTCCTGTTTTGGGGCCAACATCAGCAGGTGCAGTTAGTTAACCAGTCCTCTAATCTACTTTACTCAGTACTTGAGAGGCACAAACAGCTCAGTCCAAATGAAGCTGGAAAAGAGGGAGTAAATCAGAGAGTAGATATTTATGTGATAGATAAATAGTCCCATGGATCAAATGCTTCCCTCCATTTTACCTAGACAGCTGTATTGACCCTTTTTTATCTAGAACCCAGGTGCTGGTGTATTTTTGGGTCATTGCATTGTGGGTCAAATGGTCATTTGCCATTTCCACAGATCTTGTGAGTGAAACAGAGAGCTTCAAAATTAAATATTTCAAATGCTTTGTATGGAACTGGGTGGAAAAACAGCAGGGCGTGATCAGTCATCAGCATTTTTCATGTACTCCTCCATTACTTTTTATGAGCTCATGTGCAGATTTGGTCTTGCTTCTCTGCCGAAGGAATCTCTACAGAGCATGTGTTTCTGGGGAGGATCAGGGGAGAATTTGGCTCACAGAGCTGTTATTAATGAAGCTTGAGAGGTCATTTCGCCTGAAAGAGCCATAGATATGCCCAGTAGAATCCATCATGCTCCAAAACCAGACTTGATCCTTGAGGAAAGCAAAAAGAAAGTCCTTGAGTTCTTTTGATACTTCATTAGTTTTAATAGTTTTGTCATCAGCATATTTCTGCATCTTGACAAGTGGAATTTCATTAGGTGCTGAAGCAGTTTGCACCAGGAAAATGGCATTTTGCCCCCAAGGACGAAGCCAAGAACGCTGTATAAAAACCCCAGCACTTTCCATGTTTTCTGAAACCAGATGAGACAGATTAAATCTTGTACTTTGTACTTTCACTTTCTTTCTCTTAAAAATTGACATTTGTAAAGTCTCAGAAGATGGCATCCCCCTGTAAATGCCATCCAAGCTAAAGCAAGGCTCTGCAAGAATGGAGGACTGGCCATTCAGTGCAGTCAGAAAACAAGAACTGAAATGCCTCCAGCAGTTCTCATTTGGCTCCCACTAGCTGGCTGAAGATGAAGCTATTTCCTCTGAATGGCCTGAAGAATTATTTGAGTTCCCACCAATTCATTTCAGAGGGTCTCGGGTGACCCTGTAGGGTACAAATCTCCATTTCTGTACACTCTACAATCTTTTTTCAGATTTCTAACAGATCGGGACTTTCAAAGGGATTATCCCGAACTGGGACAAAATATCTTGCATAACCCTGGCACTTACTTCCCAACATAATTCTAGTTCTATGCACACATGAAAACTTGATTTTTTATCTGCCTCATTCTTTGACAATGTTTTATGGACAGCATTAATGCTTATCTCAGCACCATACAATTATTACAAAAGCTATTTTTAAATTCAGATTTACTTCCTATTTCAATGGCAGTTAAATCATAATCACTACACAGAAATTAGCAACCTTGGGATTTTTGTATCTTAATCAGTTGCTGGCTGCTGGGTGAACATTAGATTGCATTCCTGGGAGATTATGCCTAATAGGAATGCAGTTTGGGTGATTGGTTCAAGGTGGCATCATTTTGAAATACTTGTAAGATCTAAGGCACTAATTTAGAAAAATGAACCTACAGTAATTACATGAAAACAAATAATAGCCCTTAGCTTAGCTGTATGAAATTGATCAGAGGATATATTAATTTTCTACATGGATAATTCCCGGTCTGTTTTCAGTCCTGCCAGCTCCTTCATAGTCTCTCTACTCAGTCTTTCAAGCCTTTGCACATGTTATTTCTTCTCTCACACCTAATTTAAATTATTTATTTCATTTATTATGAGCTTCACCACATATGAGTGTTGATTCTGATTGTTCAATAACAGTAAATATGCATTATATTTTTTAAAGCTAACATACTTCTGCATAAATATGTGCATTAATGACTGAATTCTGTATTTTCAAGTGTCTGCTGCGATTGATATAGCAGGAAAACTGATGGGCTATAAAGTCAGCATATATATACTATTTTAAAAATAAGTTAACCACCTTTTCTGCATTCTCTGTGTTTGCCACTACCTGGGATGAGGTCCTCTGTCCTGCATATGTGCAAGGTTCTAAAGTTTTGTCTCTCTCAAAGCTGCTTCATTGTTCATCAGTGACTGAGTATTCACTCTGAGACAAGACCTTAGCATTTTGCCAGAGATCACCCCCCAGTCGTTAAGCTCCTGACAACCATACCTTTCACTTTCTCACTTGCCAGTCTCATGAGCACAGTTTTATTCCATACAAGTTGAACACGACAATCCCAGAGCTTTATATATATTTCAGGGGCCAAGGTGAAGCATTCTTCAACACTAAGGTACTGAATCATGTTGTGGCTCTGTCTGTGGAGTGTCCTGGGGAGAGGGATGCAAAATTGCACCATGCAATCTTTCTTCTTGAAGAAACATGACACACGAGGGTGTTCATCTCAACGTGGAGTTGGGCCAGGTTTGCAGCAAGACCTCAGAATGAGGCATTTTCACAGGGCTCATAGCTGAGACACGTTGTATGTGCCTCAAGTGCTTGGTATCAGAGCAAGATTTAAACGTTTCTGCAATTTGGAGCAGTCATGAGTTTGTTTCTTCACATGCTAAAATTATACAGACAAGATTCTGAGTATGAACTTTATTGTTTTAGGTAAATTGTCTCTAATGAAGAGAACAAAGTCTAATACACAAAGGCATTACAAAGTCAAACAACTGAGTATTATGGGCCCATGCATGTTGATTTCAAAAACTGACATCTCGCTATTTAGTTAGTTTGCAACATAACCAGTTGGCCATTAAAATAATGTTTATGAGCAACTTGCACCTCAAGGTAAGAGTACCAGGACCTGCTTCATGGACAACAGCCTCAGCATTTCTGCACACACAGCTGTGAGTCAGTCTTTCTAGGGGCAGGCAGAAAGCACTCACATATGTCATTTCTTTTGCAGGTGGTGAAATCCAATCCCTCTGAAGAAAAGCCACACATAACAATGACGTTATCGAGGCACTATATGCTGGGGAAATATTTCGGCAGTCAAAGCAAACCATCACAACTGCAGGACTATGCAACAAATTCTCAGTCCCCGTATCATGTCCGAGGTCCAATAAATCAAGTTTATTCTGAAATCCTTCTCAGCAGGCTCTGTGCAAGTAAGAGGGAGTTTGTCAGCACATAGCCTTTCTTGGATATAGCACCGAGACTAGAGAAGTGCCGCTGCCTTGAGTGACAATTGAAGAACCACAGTGGATTTATGACATGCTTCCTTGATTGACTGCATGCACACAAAGAGAGTTTGGGACATGTGGCATTTTTTCCAGAAACCTTATGAAATTAAGATATGCCCTGATGACTCTGGTGTGTGACAATGGAAGATGGAGGGTTGCAAAGGAGAGTAGAGAGGAAGTGACTTGAACTGTTGCCAAAGACTAGAACAGCTGTAGTTCAAGCAAGTGTGTATTATTGATAGTAAAAAGAGACCTATAGATTCACTTAAACATTTGGAAAGGGCTGTTTTAGGTCTTCAGCACTATCTAGTTTTAGAGGCACTGTAATATTTGAATGTATTTAGAAACTGACTACATTCCATTTGAAAGAGTTTTATTTTATGTGGACAGGTTTCCCTTCCGTATCAGACCTTTTCTGTTTAGACATTTGATTTATAGAATCTGAAAATATCTATTTTACTGGTGATGCTGAGTTTTTAACTCTAGAGTTTTTAGTGAAAACATATCTTCTTTGTGTCTTCGATGGAACAGGTGTCTACTCCATTTTTTTGCATGTTCTGAAGCTAAAGGGAGATAGGTTACCTACACTTGAGACTGATTGTAACTGCCTCAATGTAACATGTAAATATAGTGAATTTGTTAACATAAATTTATTTATGGTCCCGGTTTAGGAGAGTGTCAATACGCAGGAAGAATGCTTAGATAAGTGCTTCAGTGTCTACTTTGGCCTGTAAGCCAATCAAGTATTCTTCCTTCACCCAAGTGCCATTTCTTTAATGTTTTTTTTTTTATAAAATGCTTGCCAATGTGTGAAGCCAGTACCACAAACATTACAAAAATCCCCCTTGCAAGCACACATAGGAATTTCAGGATCTGGGGATTTATCTATCATAAGAACTGTGTGATGTGATGGCAGTACAGTATACTGCCAGCATTTCTTGCTTGACATGGACAAGACCTTCTCTGAACTGCAGTTTCATGTTGTAGCCCAGCTACACCCCCAGTGTTTGCAGACCTTCTGTGCGTGACAGCCCAGGGAGAAGCTGTGTGTTGGTCCATTCTCAGAGCACTTGCAGCCCACTCATTCACAGCTGTAAATGTGTTTGCCTGATGGGAAACCATGCATGATGCAGGATTAGCAGCTGGGTGACAGGTTAGTGGCAACCTATAGGACTACTGTCCCTAAAAATTACTCAGTTATGGATTTTCATTCATTCAGTCATGCGGCAGGCAATCAAAGCACCACTCTACCGCCACGCATTAGAGAAGGGTGTTTTAACCAGGCAGGTGCAGGTCTAACAAGGGATCTGCTGAGTGTCCTGTTTCCCTGTCATCATTTTACGTATAATGCTCCACTAGCTTCTTCTTTGGGAAAGGAAGCCACAAACAGTCAGGGAATAAACAAATTATAGCAAGGAACTAATCATCATCTTATTTGCCTTAGTAGCACATAGAGGGGCTGCCCTGTGTATAAGTAGAGCTAGCAACAGCATTTAGTATTTGCCTAAGATCCTGTGTCTATCAACAGTCTGTATGCCTAGCTATAGTTGTGTGAATTTGTACTTGTAAGATATGTAAAGCTATAATAGGAAATTGTCATGCAATGTGGAATATGGCATCCTAGATGATAGGATCTGGCATACCTAATTTAAGACACCTTTCACTATATTGAAAAAGCTCCTAATTTAGACAATGACGAAATTAGTGAGATGGTATGTTTATATCTTTTTCTGTATAACATGCTGCTGATTGCTTACAGCAAATATCCCCAAATTTCAGTGTAAGATTTTCCCTGGCATGGAGATCTACATGAAAGATGGGTCAGGAGCTGTGCATAAATACTGAAAATATCAGTATTTTGTTTTGAGCAATACGATTATCTAAAGAATATAATTGTCTGCAAATGATGTAATATATTCTCTTGGGTCTGGAAATCCAGGGCTGCACAAATTAAAGCTGAAGGATATCATCATTAATACTAGTAGATGCAAAGTACAGCCAGATGTATTTGATACTAAGATAATCAATGATAGGTTTATTATAGTTCTGCTTCTGGTAAGACTTTTTTTGTAGCTCCTTTAAATCCACATGCTGTTACTGTTATTGTTCTGTACACAAATGTTTTTAAGTCATTAACTGGGTTTCTATGGTTTGTTTTAGCCAAAAACTGTTGCTGAAGCATCAGCTTAGTGATGAAAAGAGCTGACTTTGTTATTGTGTAGTAGATATCAGTGAATGTGCAATTCATCAGTTCTGGTTTCACCACAAAATGGTTTACATGTGCTGTACACCCAGATGTCTTAATGTTTTCCAAATCTTAATATTTTTCAAATGTATTAAGTGTATATTTTCCTGTGTGTTTTCTATTTTTTGTGTCTGTGTACATTATTATGTCTGTACAAAGTCATTGGTACAATTTGCAAATTGATCTTTATTTAAATGAGTTCTTTGAATAAGCTTTTTCCAACACTATGTATGATCCACATAGTCTTAGGAATAAACAAAGGATACTAAGCTACAGTTTTGTTATTTAAAATATATCTGGTATCTCTATGTATGTGAAAGATGAGAGTTGAGATTGACATGCAAGGATTGCTTGCTCATATGCATTAAAATTTATGGATTAAGACAATAAAATTATTACTGTGTTTGAATTCCAGTGAGTGCACATGTTGCTATCTACAGTCTACTTTTGAATTATTATATCTGCTGTGATATTTTACCTGAATAAACATTAGAGTGTTCCTATAGCCCATATATCTACCTTAGTCCCATTACTTACCAGTAAAATAGCAAAGGACCTAGTTGTCAGGTTGAGTCCCAGCTCCTAACACAGATGTGAGTGGCCCTGGAATCAGTGGTAGCACTGAAATATTAAGGCTGGGGAGCAAGTACTCTGAGAAGTGGCCTTTCCTGCTCAATGTCTGCCCAGCAGCATGTGGAGCTTAGAACAGAACTAGGGCATAGTTTAAGCTACAGGTAGAGTAAGAATGGAACTGTTTGCAAAATTAATACTCTGATATACAGAGCAGTAGTCTCAGTTATTATTGCATGCCTTTTGCTGAAGTTGTCCAGTGAGTTGCAACTCCTCATCTCTCATGTAACTCCATAGATGTTGAACAGTGAATCAATTTAGAGTCTTGCAGGGTACCTGGCCACCATGATCAAGTCCATCCTAATAAATATCTTCAGAATAACTGACTGACTTTGGAAGAAAAAGATATTTTCCTTTTTGCAGGGAAATATCCTGATAAGTCCTCTCTGTCATCAAAGTTGCTAGATTTCAGAGAGCTGGAAGGAGGGACTATGAATACAACATTTAGTCTTGGTATTCATTTGAAAATTATAATCTTTAGAATAATCTCTTTCACACTGTTAAATACAAGGCCTTTATTTTTCTCTTCAGTGACACATTAAAGGGACATCAAAGTAAGTTTATTTGCTTAGTGGGTGGGGTAGCAAGGCATCAAATTACCTCAAGGTTGAAATAACCACTAATAGTTATGATTCTGTTGCTATGTTGAGCCAAAGAGAATGCTTTGAAGATGCAGATATGTGTGATATTAAGTTGACTGCAGTCCAGGGATCTTTCAGATTACTCTTCTAGAGTAAAGCAATTTTTAGAGGTGCAGTGAACTATTTGGCATAGACCCAAACTGCTAAACAAGTCTCTGTAGGGTCACATGAAAAATTATGGTCTTACCTTCTTGTTTGCCTGCTAGCTTTGCATCTGGCTTGTTTCACCTCACTGGCTATCTGCACCTGCTCTACCCCACATCAGCCTTTCTTTCAGATGTTCTTAGAAATTTGTATTTTGTCAGACTAGCAGCTTCTGGAAATCTGAGATATAATTGTTGCAGATTCAGTCTGAATCTTCAAAATACATTTTTGTCAAGCCCAAAAGCACTAGAATACAGCAGGGGTGGAGCAAGCCTCTTATCTAGGGCAGTGATTTTCTGTGACGAATTAAAAACAGCTGTGTTGTATTAAGTAGTTAGTTTTCACTAGCCCTTAGCTCTTCATGGAGCTTGCCTTTATCAAGCAAAAATCCATCTTTCAAACTCCACTGCTATCTTTACCTGTGTAAATCTTCCAAACACCAGAACAGTGTGTGTAAAATGCAGGCATAGCTATTTATTGGTGCTGGTAGGTATCTTGAAGTACTTGTTAGTACCTTCACAGAACCCATTGAACAGAAAATCTCTGACCACACAGTAAAAAGACGCTGTGCATTTTAGGCTTTCTCACCTGTTGTTAGATTGTACTAAAATAGTGCTACATGTCAGTCTAGGCCAGCACCTGTGGATAAGTGTCCTAGGAAACGACTCAAGTCATTAACTACAATGATCAAGATGAGCCTGTGCAATCACAACAGGGTCTTCTGAAGCACAGATTTCTGTTGTGATGGACTTCTCCCATTTCTACGTCTTTCATCTGACTGTTTGGCCAGCTCTCAGCACCTGTGGGCAGCCCTTCCTGCAACCCCTCAAGCACAGTCAACAGTCTTGGCAAGGGACACCACATTAAGCAGCTGTGACCTGAAGATCAAGCACATGTTTAAATAAAATCTGAACTGAGGTTTTTATGAAACACAGTATCTATTAAGCATCACCTTCATTTCCTTTAATACTGAGCTTCCCTAATGAGAAGCAGGATTCACTCCCTTTCAGATGAAACTCAAATACCAAGGTGTTTTTCCAGCTTTTGACAAAACTTTCTCCTGCTTCTTGCTTGCCTGAAATGAAGGGAGGGAACTGCTCTGCATGCTCCTGCCTAACAGAGTGAGGCGTGTTCACACAGTCAGTGCAGTGGGCATTTCCCTCCCATACCTCACTGTGGGGACAACATTCCCACAGCAGATGGTGTTTTCAATGTTGTGATTTTTTTTATCTGTTTTGAGCAGTAACAGTCTATGTGGTTAAAACAGACAGCTCAGTGTCTGCCAGCACCACCTGCCCCAGTGCTGCTCTAAGGATGCTGAGTAGATTCTGGGTGAAGACAAGACTGCAGAACTGAAATCCTTGAGTGAGGAGTAAATATGACTCAGAAACCTCCTGAAAAAGTCAGAGCAGTTACAAAGAGCTCACTGCAGATCAAGCATGTGAAATTAATATGGTCAGGAGCCCTTTAAAGTTAGTAAATTGTATGGATTACTGTGAGAGTTGGAAGACCAGATCTGTGTTTGGCAGAGTTTCTCACTTGCCATGTTCCAAAAACATACTTCATATTTTCTTAGGTTCTTCTCATTATCAACTTCCATATTTCTGTTATGATTCTGTGGGACTAAGAAGTTTGAAGTAATATTTCTACTCTGTCTGATAATGATTGTGTAGCCTCCCCAGATGGTAATCAAGTCTTCTAACAGATGAGAGAACTTTTATTAGTTCTGCATGATATTTTTTTTACTTCCATATGCCAGCTCCAAAGTTACTGTATATTTGCAAAAAGCTTTAGTTGTGATAGCTCTAATGCCTCCAATGTATTCAAAGAAACCTGCCAATCCCTATTTATCCTAACAGCATGGAAAACACTTTAAAGCTTGAAAACCTGACCCTGAAAGCCATTAGATAGTGCAGCACCCAGCATGATCTAGCCCACAAATGGCTTCCTTTGAAATAGAGAATCACTGTTGTGTTCTACTAAAGTTTTCACTGAGGTGATTACATGATTTGTGTGGATGGATAGATGTGTTTTTTTTCAGCTCAGGGCCTTTGTAGAGCTCTCTCTACAGCAAATGGTACCTATTAGCTACTGTAAAATCCTGCTTCAACATCCTTTGACACTGCATCCTGCCCAGTTCTTATAAAACACACACATACAAGGGGATATACTGCTGATGGTAAAAGGTTAAATCATAATAGGTCTTACTGCTCCACCCATTACTGTTCCTTAAACTCTACATTGCATCATTTCTGTGCAATAACAAGGAGTCAGGGTCTAGTAACCTCTTAATACAAGGCTCCTCAGTCTCTAGAACAGTTCAGCACTGTACCCCTGATGGACTTATCAAAATAACACACCTTCAGCTGTGAAATGCATGCAGCAGAGCCTTCAGGCTTAGTCAAAACTTGCCTGTTGGATCAAGGCCAGCCTCGAAGTCAAGGACAACAGCTTCTAGAGACTGTTCTCAGCCACCAAAACCTGGTTTCCTGCTTAATTCTATGTATTTAACAGAGGCATTGTAATTTTGATTGTGGTCACACTAAGCTTATTTGTAATCATCACAGAAAGACTAAAATCCAAATTATTCTCTAGAGGTGTCTATTATTTCTTATTACAGTATTGCTTACTGTAAAGGTAACCTAAAGAAACTCAGATTTTTCTGATTGGTGTCTAACGTTTTGAGAGAAGAATGTCAGCTCAACAGAGATGTGTTCATGGGGTTCATTATGCAGGCAGGATATGTTTTTACATTTCCCTTCTGCTCCTTTACAGCAGGAACTTGATCACAAGCCCACTACCACCATCACCAGGAGATGCTTTCCAGCATGGATAACATGGAACATTCTCAACATCTGCTCCTGGGGCTGCTTGTATGTTTAACAGTGCACTGGATCAGAGAGACACCAGGTCTTCAGGTGAGCAGAACCTTTCATGGTAGTATGAGATATGCAGCTTTAAGACCCTTCATTGAGGCCTTAGAGAAGAAACAAGAAGAACAAATCTCCACCTACTGCTTTACAAGAGGGCTAGGTGCATGTCTGTTTCTGTGAGAAAGGCCAAGCAGACAGGTACCTAACTCCAGGAAACAACAGAGATTATTTTTCAAGTTTAGAGGTCATATCAGAGGTAGGTACCTGGTTGCTACCTGAGGGCCCCAGCTTCTAAAACTTATTTCTGTACCAGAAGTGCATTGTGAGCCCAAGTAACTTAGGGACTGCTGACCACTGTGGAGGAAAAATGTCTACTAGGCATTGAAAATGAGCCTAACATTGGCCACATTCCCCATTTTGGCTCTATGACGAATTTAGTGCCCCAAGCATCTCTCCACACCTCGCACACAAATGCACCCTCAACAATACTACTCTGTGTGTGGCTTGAAGCTGTTTGTGCGATTGTTCTCTACCTCACTTAGTTCAAAACAATCCAGAACAGAAGAGATCTCTATGAATTGTAGCATGTAAACTAACTTGTGCAATTTCAGATGGTTTGAGTGGGGCAGCTGTAGAGATAACAGTTATGACGGGGTGAATTGTAGCATCCCTGAAGACATAGAGGGGAAAGGCAAATGGAGAGCTGGAGCCAGGAGGGAGCTGACAATCTCCCAGGAGGGAGCTGACAGTCTCCCCACAAAGTTAGATGCAGAAAAAACACATTCATCCTCACTGAAGTGCTGTTGGTGGACTTATCCTCACCTCCTGGGGTTTAAACGCCTGGCTTCAAAGTAATATTCTTAATGTGAATAAATACCTGCTACAAATACAAGTTTGTAAATGAGATGAAAAGGGTCAGAAGCAGGAACTTCTAAATGTTTGGTAACTATATCTAACTGTGTCTAGGGAGCCCGAGGGACTATAATAAATCTATAAAACAAGTTAACACCTGCTCCTCACACTTCTGTTAATTAAAATTCGGTAGAGATACAAGTCATTGAAATGAATGATCTGTCACTCCACAGGAGCCAGTCTGGAGCGGAGTGTCTGTCTAGACAGCCCTGCAATTACCATATTTTGTATCTGGTATGCCATCTTCCATGCTCCTCCAGCCTGGGCACTTGAGTACTTTCCTAAGACATGAAGGACAGAATATCAGCCCTTAAATTCAGTCATTCTAGTTTTGACTAGACAAACTCCAGATAATCTGTTTTGATAGGGGAGAGGTCAATACAGGTGCAGAGCTGCCTATAAGCTCTCAACCCCCAAATAACAGCATCACCGTCTCAACATTACAGGATATGGTCCTGCAGTTACTGTAAAAGAATCAGAGCAGTAGCACAGCCCAATCTTTGGCAAGCAAAGTTGACTGCCATATGCCAGACAAGGGCAGTACTAGTGTATCCAGCAAGAGTTCTCTTGTTCAGAAGAGATGCTACCTGACGTGCATTTGCTTTAGTTTATTCCACTTGGGAATTTAAGATGTAGCCTTGCTGTGTCCACCATAATGAGGTCTCTGTCTCCTTTTGGGGCCTGGGGAAGCTGGGATGGTACTGTCCCTTTCAATCATCCTGACCCCGCATTTTCTGGATGTTTCTAAGTGAAAACAGCGGACTGATAATTTGTTGCCTGGTTCAAGGCTGTCATTACCTCTGCTGAGCAAAGGCTTTCTGCACAGAGAGTAGAAGATCTGAGGAGAAAAGTCCTACAGAACATTTAAGGGTTTGACAGTAATTCAGCCACAGACAAGTTGCTGAAGTGAAAAGTATGGCTAATGTCCAAGTGGTAGCGCACCGCAATATAAAATGAAAGAAAAATCAAGGCTTGATTTACATGGGCTCTGGTAAAAATGCTGTGACACAACACTGGTAGATTTTAAATAAGGATTTGAGTCTTCAAATCTTTTACCAAGTAATATTGAAGGATATAGACCTTTTTTTTTGTTTGTTTCAGATGGAATATTTGCAGAATTTTTCTCATCACACAACAATATTGATGGCAGTGCAAGCTGAAATAGGAATCTGAGATCCAATCCTGGCTTGTTCAAGCATTATATCTTATTACTTATTACTTGAAGAAAATAGAGATATCCAGCAGAAATTCTCCTTATCTTTACAGGTTATTTATGACAAATTTAGAGACAACTGTTATAAAACTGTTATAAAACTGAAAATGCCCTGTTATGGGTCATATGTTCAACTGCAACCAATGCATCTGCTTCCTGGATCCATAAAATTTTATGGCTATCTAGCCAAGAATGCAGATAATGCTTTGTCTTGCACATAGGTACAGTATAGGTACAATAGGAACCTGTTCACATCTAGACTCCTTTTTCCGACTGGTTACCTTTTTGTTCAAAAAGACCCCCAACAAAGTCCTCTGGATGGTCAGAGAATGAGAAGCCTCTGAAGCCCAAAGTTCTTCAGATTCACTCATGCTTTACTTAGGTGCACACACTTTATGAACATGACTACATGCAAAGAATTAATGGATTCTCCTGGCACATGTTTGATTGCAAACAAGTAATTGTCATACTCTTACAAAAGCATTCCCAGTTTTTTTCCTTTCCCTGCCCTTCTTGGAATATTCTGTACCAAAGCCTTTCTTTTCCACTCCCATCATTTTTCCTTAGTTTTTCATCTCCCCTTGCATGTCCCCCTCTATGAACAAGTGACCAAACTCATTTTCCAATCTCCACACATCACCTTAGCCTGCTGACTAGTGTCCAGTTCTCAGCTCGTCTCCATCAGCTTTATTTTGGACAAGAGGTGAAGGCTTTCTGAGCAGGACAATGTGCCTGTGCTTACACAGGCCCACTGCATAACTAAAACCTGTTAGAAGCAAAAGTTGTAAGAAGTCAAAAATTAAAATCAGGTGGGAATGCATTTCAGTTTTTCATTATCTCTTACAAGATCAATCTCTTCCTTCATCTCCCTCATTTCACTCTCCAGCTAATTAATTTTATCAAATTCCTATTTTCATAGAAACGTGTCCTAGCTGTCCATTTATCTTCCACTGCCTGTGCCTGTATAGGCAAAATCAAATGGTGTATTTACACAGCCATGTCCTCCTTTTTAGCTGATTCTAATGTACTAATAGAAGGAAAGTTTTGTTTTGTTTTGTTGAGGTGGAGACCCCTGATTTAAATAGGTGGAGCTGTACTTCTGTAACATGGCAGATTTGGGATTTGGTGAGTAAATTGCACCACCTCTCACACTCACACATGTATAAGTGGTCTCAGGAGCTGTACTGTAAAGCAGTCCCCCTTGTAACACATCACCTCGCCATACAGCTTTAAGGGTCTTACAGCTCCTATAAAAAAGTTGTTTCCATAGTTCCTGGCCACTTTCTGAAAGTGACAAATTCTTCCACTAGGGAGTAGTTTAACATCTGATTATATTTTTTTTAAGCTCATTTGCTTATTTTTGTAAGGCAGGTAAATTTAAAGTTAATATACAGCCCTTCTAGAGACACAAATAATACAATGAATCTTTGTCCTCCAATACTGCGGCAGGGATCTGATCCAGTAGACACTTACTGTTAACTTCATATGATGTAAATATAGTCTGATATAGCTTGATTCACCAGACAATTATTTTTTCTGCTTTATTTATACAGAGCAGATAGTGCCATTTAGTCCTTGAAAGTAGCAACAGATATAAAATAGAGACCATATGGAATATTTTAAAGCTCTGTGGATTTTATCATCAGATCTGAGAATATGTTTCTTTCCATTTTGAATTCATATTATTCACTTAACATTCTGTATTTAGGCTTCCCTTTAAGCTATGCTGCATTAGTTGTTTTTTTTTTGGATTCCCCAGCTTCTATAAGAGTACAAGTAATTTTTTATTGGTAAAGATATGTGATCAGTATTTACTCTCTGTCCTTAAATTCAGTTTATTTTTTTGTTTTGTCTTTATCAGTATATTCTTAACTCTCAATACCTACATTTACCATTAGGAGGCATCAGTGTTGGCATTGCTAGCAATGTCTTCAATCTCCAATGTAAAAATAAAAATAGTATATCAGTTCTTCATATCTGTGATAATATAAAGTTTGTGACAGCTGCAATAAAACAAAGTACATTGACTTCCCTTTCATGTATTTTGCACCTGAATCACACACTCAAGCTCCATCTACAATCATGAAAGCTTTTAATCACATGTGCCCATTAAGCTGTACTTCAAAGCACAAATCAAGTATCACCAAGTCAGTCTAAAAATCTTTCCTGTTGAATCCCCTATATTATTGGCCAGCATGCTATGATATCCTGTATAGCCTGAGGATGAGATAAACAGGAAGTACACAGAGATACTAGATTTGCATGCTAACCAAGTCAGCTGTGTGATAATAAAAATATAAAGCCCCTAGGGCTTTCTTCCCCTCTGTTCCAACAGATATGGAAGTGTAACAAGCCTTGGAAAACACAAGATGATGTAAAGATCTAAAGATAGACATTTCTGGAAAACAGGCTTATTATCCCTTTTTTTAGTGTGGACCAGGCCTGTTGTATATCATCATGATGTTTGCCCATGACTCTCTTGGATCCTTGCAGATAACACCTCCCAGAGTGCAGCTGAAGAGGATGTATGTTCTATTAAAACACAGATAATGGGATGTCTGGCACTGGAAAACAATTTTGAGGAATAACATATAAATTACGCTACAAGTTCATTATCCAAAAATATTTCCTAATCACTTCTGCAGAAATAGTCATAGATCTTAAAAAAAAATAAATCAGCAACAGCAATGATACACCTGTCAGAGTCTCACATGCAAAAGTGCCAAGCACAGCTGGGGCAGTGGGGAGTCCAAGCAAACTCTAATGCAATTGCTGAATCTAATTAGAAAATAAAATGGATTATATTCACAGAAATGAGAAATTAAAGGACTTGATGGTCCTGCCTATTGTCCTTCACTACCTAAAAGGCAGGAAAATTTTGAATCACAACATAGTTGAATTTTCTGAGCAATAACAGAGGTTGAAAGCATTTGCTATGAGTATATTGAAACTATAGAAATATGCTTATTTCTTGACAGAAGATGTCATTAACTTGGTTCTGAGGCTGTAAATAATTTGTTAATTCAGGAGGGAAACTTAATAATGTGTGCACTATAAAACCAGATATTTGTGGCACCGTGGCACTTAATTTTACAGCTGTGTTTGTGAGCTCCTTTACACTTTGTCCGGGGAACCATTCGCATATCCTAGGAACTGCAACAAGCAAGAGACTTCAGGCTTCTGGACAGCAACCCTGTCTCTGCAGGAGGGTGAGGAAAGACAGAGGGAGTGACAAATTGCCCAGCTCCACTCTGGGAGTGTACTTTTAAGGCACTGAGATGCTTTTATCAGAGGTTTTTATGGAGTCCTGGACACTCCAGGGCAATACTGGGCCATGTACCTCCTGCTTGTCTCTTCCAGCAAAGACTACTGGGCTGTATTATCTCCTGAGAGGGGCTGGAGTGCCCTACTCTCCAGGATGAATCCAAAGGCATGATTGCCACTGCCCATGCCATGCTAAGAAATACTGATCTCTCCTCACAGGAGGAGGGGAAATTGTAGATGCTCAACCTCCACAGTGACCCCATTTTCACTGGTGGTCACTGGAAGTTTTCGCAGTGGTTGAGCTGCTCCAACATCTCAGAGCACAAAAGGGAATTTTCAAATAAATAATTATAAGCACAATAAGAAACTACCAGTGGGAAAGGCATAAAAATACAAAGAAATCAAAGAAATCCCCAAACAATTCAAACTCTTCCCTCTTATCCCCACGGCCTTAACTTTTGCATGACTTAGAGCAATGCTATTACAAAGTTGCAGAGATGTTAAACCCCAGCAATTCTGGTAACTTGCCAGTTTAGCAGAGCTCAATTAGTTGGGGACAGCTTAAACCCTGTAGACTTTGGCATCTTGCCCACAGCTACACACATTTTAAACCACAACTACCCTATCTTATGCAACAGTGGAGAAATATCACAGCCACAGGAATATAAGAAGGGTAAGGTTTCCAAAGCTGAAAGACTTTCTTTGACAACAGTGTTAAAAGGTTTAAGTGGGTTCACATAATCTAGTGCCAGGCCCAGTCAAAAAAGAAAAAATTGTTAGAAGGAGAGAAGAAGGCGATCACTGAAGAGAGGAAATAAGGAAGTGGCTCAGGAAACAGGTAACATGTAACACTGACTTAGCAAGATTTAGTAAGATTCAAAGAAGGATTTCATGTTTGTCACCCAACCCAATCAAAACTTTTGACAGTCTTAAAAAACCTGTTAGTGGAAGGCATCCTGTAACCATTTGATGTTAAAATGAACATTTGTGAAGGGACAGATTGCCTTCTTACTAGGGAGCGTCTTGCACCTTAGTTTTTAAGATCTGCAGTGCTCATTACCAGTGAAGAGATACAATTTTATATGGGCCTTGGATTATCCAAGATATAACTGTATAAGGTATTATTTTTTAATATTTTTCATTTTTATCAATCAAAAAGTGCTAAGTGAGAATGGGACAAGGTGTGCAACAAGGATTATTGGGGACATAAATTGCTGAGACACGAAAGATGAAATTCATGCACAGAAACGGGAGAGATCACTGAAACTGGGGGGGGGGGGGAGGGGGAAATTAATTATTTGAATTTGGACTATTTTAAATGCTGTCCTATAACTTGAATTACTATTAGCTTGAAAAAGTAGGCCATTAATTCTTCCCATTACCACCACATCATGGGTAGAAAGGGACTACTTCTGTGGTTGTTAACAAAATACCATTATTCCACATTTCTTCCTAAGCTTCCTCTGTTTAAACTGGCCTTATAGGTAAATTCACATGTAGGGTGCAAGTAGCCTGACCACTGCACCAATTGCTTTGCAAATTAGGCACATATCCATACCTCAATGAACGAGAGATAGCAGACAGAGTTACAGAGTAGATTCTTGTTTCTATCATTATCCTCACTCAAATGATAAATACCTCATTAGAAATTGAATTAGCAATGAGAAACCAAGGACCTGATCATGGATTTGATGATGATGCACCATCTGACACCAGAAAATTAACTAGCTCTCTGAATGTCAGTCCTCTCATCACAGAATGGCAACAGTTCTGTGCATGTGAATCATGTTCACAGGAGATGTAACAAAAATCATCTATGAAAGGGTCCTGTGGAAAATGTTAATGAAAATTATCAGTTGGGGTGGGAATATAAATCGAGTTGTAGACAGCACTGCTCCTAGGGGAGCAGTTCTTCCTTCTTCCTGCACCTGTATTATATCTAAAACTCAGTGACCTCTTAGGGAGCAAGGATGCTCATTTCTGCACACACCAGAACATGCATGAGCACAAGCACACAGTACCTCACACAGATCACAGAATCACAGAATCACTGGATTGGAAGAGACTTTCAAGATCATCAGTCCAACCCATGCCCTAACACATCAATTGAACCATGGCCTCGAGTGCCACATTCAGTCTTTTTTTAAACACGTCCAGGGATGGTGACTCCACCACCTCCCTGGGCAGACAATTCCAGTACTTGATCACTCTTTCCATAAAAAACTTTTTTTCCTAATATCCAAACTGTATTTCCTTTGGCGCAGTTTAAGGCTCTGTCCTCACTGTTCTTTCCTCACCTTCCAGGTAGTACTCTCCCTTTTTTTTATATATCCATGCATATAGAGAATGTGGTTCTGTACACTGTGTTGTGCAGCTACTATAAACATAATATTCAGGGGTAGCTTTGGAATCGTTACATGTTTGTGAGGTCTGTTTGTGAAGTCTCCATCTGATGACATGTCACTACTGGATGCACTTCAGTTGTTGTCCCAGTCATTTGTGAACTCAGCATGCTACATCTGAACCAGAAATGGTGTGTACTTTCAGGTATAAATATTAAAATGAATAATAGCAATATTGTTAAACAGAAGGGGCAGAGGGAACTTGGGCAGCCATGTAGGGCAGAAGGGGCATCTCTGTTTTCCTCTCCTAACTTCTGTTCTACTGCCAGCCTGACCTTATTGAAGTCCTGAGACTTCTCTACAGACAATCCCCTGGCGGAGAGATGCTGCACTGAGAGGGAACTCTGCACCAAGAGCAGGAGGAATCCTGCACCACAGTCCATGGCCTCTGCACATCTCTCCTCATGTCCGTTCTCACTGAGGGTGCTGTACTCTCACCACCGCCACGTGCAATGGCTCTGCTTGGGTACCACTATGCCAACAAGGTTCCTTCAATGCAAAGACTTGGCCCATCTGCAGTTCCCAGTGATGGCACATCTTGCAGCCAAGCACTAAGGGGGATTGAAAGTGTGTTTTTTGTGTTAGAAGTACAGATTTTGAGCTTGGTTACCACATGTGATAAATGTCATAGCTGAAAGGATAACCTGATATAGGTTTTCCTCTGCTCTTTTATAAGATAAGGAGATAATGACCCTGTTGTATGTACAGATAGGGCAATGCACTTTGTTCTGTCATATTCATGTCAGAATGGCCATCAGAAGTTCCAGGAGAAGGAAGATAATTTGAACAAAGCTTTCAAAAGGGGTGACTTGTTAAGGAGAAGTTAACTTTGTATATACTTACATCTAATAAGACAACAAATCTTGATTACAGTGAGAGCACTAGCCACTACATTTTTAAAGAGATAATTGGTCTGTCTCTGAAGACATAATCTGTGAGGTGAGGCTTATTCACACAAATTCTGCACAACAGAGTATCTATTTCTATAAATATATATAATATTAATGTTTATTAAATATTAAATTCATAAATGCCCCATCAGGAAATACAGACCTACTTAGACACATTTCCTTTTTTTTTCTTTTATCAACATTTGATTTTCTTCTTTGTAAAATAAAAAATGTGGACATTTTAGCAGGAATGACCACAGATAGCCCCACAATGGCCAGAGAAAGCAAGATATGCAGCAAGTCAAATTTATCTTCCCTGATTTATAGTAAGTTTTGTTCACTGAGGCTTGGCATTTGACCTTGGCTTGTATTCTGCTTCACTGTCTCTGCATCCCACTCATGTTGGTGTCTGTGATGGTGTGAATGGTCCTCCAGCACCAAGGGCTCTGAAGCATCAGTGAATTAGAATTGCAGCCTTCAGAAACATTTGGCAAATTACAATAAATTTTGGTAGATCAGCAAGGCATTTCTAAATTGTTTCCCTTTGCAGGTTTCCAAAGCACATAATGTGCAAAGTGAAGTGTTTGCCCTTCCACTGTCGGTAGCCAACTGACCTGCATGCAGCCACAGAGCTCTGGACTAACAGAAACACTGCTGCATGTGCTGCCTTCGCCTGGGGAAGAGAGCACTGCTGGAGGGAATAAAGCAGAGAGATGGTCTAAATAGCAGACAGGAAGCTGAAACTCAGGAGAAGGGCAGAGGATGGGGATCTGGTGGGGAATCCAGCTGTGACAGCAACAGGGGAGTGGTTGTAAGGGAAACAGATGGGAAGAAAGGCAGATGGGAGATTAGGATTCAAACACATAGTAACCCAAACTTTTTAAAGTCAGATGGTCATGGAAAAATGTAGTTTGCTTCCAGTCACTGCTCGAGATTGAACTGGATGATCTCAAGAAGTCCCTTACGATACATATTATTTTTTGTTTAGCACCAGCCCTCCAAATCGCAAATGTTTCACTTTACAGTGTATACAATCAAAGGGTTTCCCTAACTAGATAAAGATGATTGTGGCAAAAAATGTACATAAGAACACAACAGGAAGGTAATTTATTTATTTAAGAGGCCATGAAATGCTACAAATAGGATTGGAATTTTTGAAATCAATATTTTTAAAATTTAAATCTTACATTGCTATTTGCATATAAGATTCTGTACCTACTGTAGAAAAATTCACATATAAGAATTTAGAACCAAAAGATTCATATTAACTTTAATAAATTTTTAAAAAAACAGCAACAACAAAATCAAAACAAACAAACAGCTACAGAGAAGAAACTTGTTTAAAGAACCTGCAGGAAAAAAAAAATAAAAGTGGATGATAAATTGATAGAGCAGATAAAGCAGCACATAAGGAATCCACGTCTGCTAAACCAAGGCTTTGAATTAACTTTAGAAGATGGAGCCAGGAAGCAGCAAAGAGGATAAAATGAACCATGTGTCCTGGAATAATTAGATAATTCTCTGACACAGCCCACACATTTGGGCTGGTTCAGGCCTGTTTCATGGCTGGTTCCCTGGGTTCCAATGTCCCTCACTCCAGTCTAAGTTCCTCTGCAACCACAAGCAGATGTTCTCTAGAATAAAATTCAGAACAGAGAAAACAAGTTAGATCAAAAGGTTTAAATAACAAGTAGGGTCACTAGCAATCTGCCCAGAGTTGACGATGCTTTGGAGACAGTTTGAGACCAGATATATAAGCATGAAGTAGGAAGGAGGCATAATTTTATAGATCTAGATAGACCACAGACTGTACTCTTAAAATATCTCTGCACGTTCATGGAGAAAAAAAGAGCACATCTACGTGATTATTTCCCAACATGTTGTACTCTTAAAACTGTTCATTTGTCATTGAGATGATTTATTGTGTTCTTCACTTGGAGCTATTGTCAGTCCACAAGAGCTATTTCACTAATTTACAACTGTGCCAAATCAAAGTTTTACAGATCTGTCATTTTATCCAGATTATTTTTAGTGCAGGTGTTTTGCTTACACAGAAGGAAGCAGCAATATATTGTGATCAAAGAGGACTTGAAAGTCCAGAGTGCCAACACCAGCTCTCCATCAGGTGCTAGATGACTCATTGACTTTTAATGTGTAACTAACGACTAGCAATAGAGGTAGCAGCTGATAAGACTGTCTCACTGAAGTTAAGAGGAATGAAATAATGCTGTCCTAAAGAATGCTGATGCTGACTCAGTTAATATTGCGAAAGCATTAGAAAATTCGAATAAAAAGTGTAGGGAATGTTATGATGTATTAACATCTCTCTCATTTCTGTGGATTAAATCACTGCGGACCTAGACCTACGGGTTCCTTTGCCCTCAGTTCCGCTCTGCTGCTCCCGAACCCCGCTACGCCCCTCGCAGCCGCTCTCGGCGCCTCACAGCCCAAAAAGAAGCACCGCAGAGGTGCTTTGTGGAGCGGGGCCGTGCGGGGCCGTGCTGAGCGGTTCTTTGTGGAGCGGGGCCATGCGGAGCGGAGCCTCGTGGAGCGGAGCTTTGTAGAGCGGAGCCTCGTGGAGCGGAGCTTTGTAGAGCGGAGCTTTGCAAAGCGGCGCCCCCGCCGCGCCCCCGCCCGGCCCGCCCCGGCCCGCCCCGGCCCCCGGGCGGCCAATGCACGGGCGGGGAGGCACAGCCGGGGAAGGAGCCGGGGAAAACATCAATCCCAACTTTCTCACCTTGACGGGAACCGAGCACTCCCGATGTGTCCCCTCCTGCCGCCCTCCCTGCCAGCCCAGCCTCCCCAGGAGGACCGTCCGAGGGCCCGGGCTCGCTGTGCCAGCTGCCCCCTGTCCCTCGAGGGGGAGAAGCCCGAGTAGGGGGTACCCCTGGGTGCAGTCTC
>VXBU01011513.1:28315-42713 GCA_013400315.1 Bombycilla garrulus
GTGAGGGGCTGGGGGAGCTTACGGGGCATGCCAGAGCTCACAGGGCCATGGGGGGCTCACAAAGATTTGGGGGGCTCACAGGGCTGCTTGCAGCAGAGGGGCTGGTGGGATTCGGTGTGGCTGGGTCCCAGTGTGGGGCTGGAGGAACCCCGGCACACGCTGGGCTGGATTTACAGCCACCCCCTGCTATCCCTGCCTGGCTCCACGGGCTTCCCCTTGCTGGGTTCACCCACCCATGCAGGGAGAGCTGGTGTGGGTCAGGATGGTGTGGGACTCACGTGGGTCAGGATGCTGTGGGCTGGGCTGACATGGCGCTGAAGTGGATAGGAATGTTGTGAGGCTGGTGTGGGTCAGGATGCTATGGGGTGGGCTGATGTAGGGTTGGCTGATGTGGGGCTGATGTGGGGCTGATGTATATCAGGATGCTGTGGGATGAGCTGATGTGGGGCTGATGTATATCAGGATGCTGTGGAGTGAACTGATGTGGGGCTGATGTATATCAGGATGTTGTGGGGTGGGCTGATGTGGGGCTGATGTATATCAGGATGTTGTGGGGTGGGGCTCACATGGATCAGGATGCTGTGGGGCCGATGTGGGGTGGGCTGATGCCCCTGCAGGCACAGGAGCTGGTCGGCCTTCCTGCCTGCTTGTGGCACAGCACGGGCCGCCCGTCCTTGTCACGAGCCTGCAGGGTGCCCGCCATCCCCAGTGGGTGGGCAGCACTGCCACGACTGCCAGCTGCCACCTGCTCGCCCGACAGGCCTGGGCCCCACTCGGGGTGGCCGTGCCAGGGCTGGGGGCTGTGCTCAGCCACCGCCTGCTCCCAGCAGGATGGTGACACCAACACAGGGAGAAGGGCTGCCCGTGCCCAGGGGATGTGCCAGGAGGTGGCCGGTGCCCACAGGCAGAGCCAATTTTTGGGAGAATATGATGTCCTAGGCAGTGTCACCATTGCCTGTCCCATGCCACCACCCTCCCTGTACATCATCCCCAGGGATGGAGCCCCACTGCAGCTGCCAGCAGCCTCTGCCCCGTGGAACATTTCCTCTGGCATTTTTTATGTGCAAGAAGTGAATAAGCATCAATTAACCCCTGGAGCTGTCCTTGTGCTGCTGGCAGAGCTCTCGTCAGCAGCCCTGTCCCTGTCCCTGCTTCCTCCCATTAACACTGTGAGAATCCCACCAGGTAACAGCAATGGGCTCCTTCACTGGACGGCCCAGCAGCCTGGACAGACGGACAGACAGACAGACAGACAGACAGTCTCTGACACACCCTGACCGCGGGGTCTCTGAGAGCAGGGCTGGGATGTGTGGGGAGCAGCCGGGATCGGTGGGTTTGCTTGGCAAGCCCTTGGTGCTGGGCAGGCAGGGAGGGGTGACAGCTCGGGGGCAGTGCTGGGGACAGCAGAGGGGTGCGGGGGAGATGGGACAGGGACGTGACAGGGATGTGACAGGGACGGGGGGGTCTGCAGAGCGCCCTGTTTGCTCTCCCTAGCTCCGGCCCGTGCCTGCTCTTGCTCGAATCGCACTCATTTCCCCCACCCTGCTCTCTCAGGGCACGAAGAGGGTGTTCGGCCTCACGCCCCGCACTTGTGGGCACCCCAAGGCAGAGGATGGGAGCCTGGGACGCGTTGCCGGGGTGGGGATGGGCAGCGCTGCCCGCCCCGGGGGCCGGTGCCCGTCTGGGGGGCTCATTTCGGGCTCCGAGGTTCCTCTCGGGGGTCGATGCTCATTTCGGGAGTCCGGCCTCGGGGAATGGCTTCCGGCTCCCACCGCATCATCGTCATCATCATCATCATCATCGCTGCCAGCTGCCCATTGACAGTCAAGTCACTCTCCCCAACAATGGGTCCGGCTAATCCTTTTACAATGGGACTAATTGCTAATCAGACCGATTTCACACTGCCTGTTCCCCTGACAATGAGGCTCGCCGGAGGAGGGCTCCTGGGGGGGGGAGAGGGACTCTGTGGGTGCCCGCAGCCCCCCCTCAGGCCCCGCAGCAGGACCAGCCCCGACAGACGAGCACCGGCGTGGCACCGGGATCTTCCAGCTCGGCAAAGGCTCCGGCAGCTGGTGGCCGGGGCTGGCACGGGCTCAGCCGCGTCCTGCCCTGCTGCCAGCCAGGGCTGAACCGGGGTCCGCTGTAGCCCTGGTGCCCCTCCAGCCCACCCTTCTGCTCCTCAGAGCATCCCTGTCCCCTGGGCAGAGCTGCGGGGCAGTGCTGGGGCCCGCAGAGGGGGTGTCCCCTGGCACGGGCTGGCTGTCCCTTGGCACGGGCTGGCTGTCCCCTGGCACGGGCAGGCTGTGAACTGGGGACCGATGCCTTTGCCCGGTTCTGTTTGGGGTTTGGGTACCGGGGGTACCGGGTGACCAGTGAGGGGCTGAGCCATCGGAGCGGGCTGGACGGGCAGGGGTGACAGGGGGGACACGGGGACAGAGGGGACGGAGGCAGAGCGGGTGCAGGTGGCTGTAAGAAGGGCTGCAGGGCAGGGAGCGGTGTCAAAAGTGTCGTGGGGGCCCTGGGACTGGCACCACCCTTTCCTGACCGCAGGGCACCCGCTGCCAAGGCGGTTGCAAAGGCGGCTTGCCAGCCCTGCTGTCCCCACCTGTGCGACACTGCCAGCGGGGCTGGGGGCTGCGGGACGCGGGATGCCCGGGGGCCGCCGCGGTGGCCGTGGGTGAGGCAGGTCCCTGCCGGGCTGCTGTTAATCAGCTCCCGGCCCTCCCCAGAGCAGCCCCCCGCTCTGCTCCGGGTGCCCCGAGCCGCGGCCAGCCGAGCATGTCGGGGTGCTAATGAGGAGACAGCCGGGTGTGCTGCACCTTGCACTTAATTGCTGCTGTCTTCTGGCTCCTAATGAAGCTGGGCTGCAGGAGAAGCAGCCGCCTCCCCTTCTCTCGTCTCCCTCGGGCAGCCTGACCCTGCCAGCCCTGTCCCCTGCCTCCGGGGGTGCAGGGTGCCCCGTGCTCCCTCTGGGGTGGGAGGGGGCCGTAGTGGAGGGTGCTGAATGTCACCCCCGTGCAGCTGTGACATCCCCAAAGCCTCTCCCCGTGCTCTGCATGGCAGCTCCATCCCCGCTGCACAGGCTGCAGCCTCTCCTGCCTGCCGTGCTGAGCAGACCCGGCAGTGCTGGCAGGGAGGGACCGTGGCTGTGGAAGGGTCCCCACTGCTGCCAGCGCCCAGCGGTGACTGGGCATCGCTCCAGCCAGCCCAGCCTAGGCATCCCCAGCTCGCCACAGCCTGTGGGTGCAGGGCAGCGCCGTGGGGCTGAGCTGGGCAGTGACAACCACGTGCTGTGCTTCTGTCCCTGCTGCTTGAACGGCAAAGGGAGTTTGGATCATCCTGTGGCTTAAGGAGAGGGGCTGAAAGGGTCACGGGGACTCTCCCTGCCAGGAGGGCTGGCCAGGGCTTGACTTGCTCTGCTTGAAGGTGGTGAGCATTGGTTGGGCAGCTTGGTGTCCCAAGCACCCCCTGGGCCCCCTCCCCAGCCGTGCAGGAAGGGGTTAATGGCTGGCCCATACCTGCAGTTGCATTTTAAAGATGTGAAATTAAAGCCCGTAATTTATTCTCCCCACACACGAAGGAGCAATTAGTTCTAAACACGGCTTAATCAGTCAGTGCGAGATTGATTTCTGTAGACTTGGATTTGGTGGCTGCTGGCGAGGAGCCAGCCTGGGAGCAATCTCCAAATAAATGAAGTGCAGAGAAGTAAGCCATTACATAATATGATAGATGAGGCTGGAGCTCACTTGCCTCTTCATTAGTATTCCACTGTACACCACAACAGCACCAAACTTTCTCCCCTGTACCGGGGCTTCCTCCCTCTCCTCGTCCTTCTGCCCCTCCTGCAGCTGGGAGGGGGCTGGGGAGGAGCCTTGAGCTTTCAGCAGCCCCTGGCCAGCCCCGAGCCTTCGGGGGAAGGTTTCCTGCAGGGCTGCTGACCCAGGCTCTTCCCTGGGCTTGCCTTTTTCCTCTGGGGAAACTGAGGCACAGGGAGCTGGGGTGGCATCACATGGGTTGCATGCCAGGAGGGAGAGGCAGAGAATCCCATGCTGGTTTGGGTTGGGAGGGACCTCAAAGCTCATCCAGTGCCACCCCTGCCCTGGCAGGGACACCTCCCCCTGTCCCAGGGACACCTCCCCCTGTCCCAGCTGCTCCCAGCCCCAATGTCCAGCCTGGCCTTGGGCACTGCCAGGGATCCAGGGGCAGCCACAGCTGCTCTGGCAATTCCAGCCCAGCCCCTGCCCACCCTGCCAGGGAACAATTCCTGCCCAAGATCCCATCCAGCCCTGCCCTCTGGCACTGGGAAGCCATTCCCTGGCTCCTGGCCCTGCAGGCCTTGTCCCCAGTCCCTCTGCAGCTCTCCTGGAGCCCCTTCAGGCCCTGCCAGGGGCTCTGAGCTCTGCCTGCAGCTTCTCCTCTCCAGGGGAGCACCCCCAGCTCTCCCAGCCTGGCTCCAGAGGGGCTCCAGCCCTGCAGCAGCTCCAGGGCTCCTCTGGACCCACTTTAACAGATCCATGTCCTTCCTGTGCTGGGAATTGTGGGGCTGCAGGCAGCTGCAGGTGGGGTCTCACAAGAGCCAAGGGGAGGAATCCCCTCCCTTGCCCTGCTGGCCTCTTCCCTTTGCTGCAGCCCAGGAAGGGGCTGGTTCATGTCCAGCCTCTCACCCACCAGAACCTTCTCTGCAGCGCTGCTCTCAAGGTTTCCTCTGTGTACTCACCTCCTCCTCACCCCCTCTCTTCCCCAGGCCAAAACTGCGAGGGTGTGTCACCCCAGGGACACTCCAGCGCGTCACCCCATGGGGCAGGGACAGCTGGGGACGCTTGTGTTGGGATGAGCCCCCTGCTCGTGGCTCCTGCAAGCCCATCCCTGCTGCAGCCAGGAGCTGCTCAGAGCCAGGGCTGCCAGCACAAGCCCTGAGCACCAAGTGCTGCTCTCAGCGGGAATCCTGAGCCCCCTGAGGTGCTGGATGTGGATGAGGGAGCCCGAAGTGTCCAGGGTGGAAGGAGTCCCCAGCCAGTCCTGCTGCAGTGGGTTTGCAGACCCACAGAGCTGTGGTACCTGAGCCTGTGGTACAGCCAGGGGGTGTGCTCCTGTTCCATGCAGGGAGCCACATCCTCTCCCTGTGGGCTCCCAGTCCTGCTCACAGGGGGTGACAGGCATTTGGGGTCAAGGTCTCTCATGGTGCCAGCAGGTTGTTTTGGGCCGTGGTGGTGCTGGTGCCCTGCACAGGGCACGTGTCAGTGCTGAGGGGAGCACATCCCGAGTGATGCCAGGCAGAGGAAGGAAGGGGCTTGGAGTCCACTCCACAGGGTCAGTGCCCAAAGGATTCCTCTGCCTGTGGAGCTGGTGGGGAGCAGGCTGGGATCTCCACAGAGGTGCTGCTGAGCTGGGAGCATCCTGTGGCATGTGCTGGGTACATGGTGGGCTGGAAGGGACAGAGAAGCCCTGGAGCTGTGCATTGTCCTGGCTCCATCTCTGCATTTGTTGCCTCTTCACCTTGTCCCTCCTGCCAGGTCCCCTACGAGCTGGCCCTGGCTGCTGCAGGTCCCTGGGACAGGTGCTGAGGAGACTCCCCGGCCCTGCTGTGACAGGAATTGTGCCAAAGACAGAGCTGGGAGGTGCAGCAAAGGGCTGTGACCCACGGGATGTGACCGCGGGATGTGGGAGGGACCTGCCAGCTGAGCTTTCCCAGCCCCAAACCCAATGTGGGGGACATCCCAGGGGATGGAGCCCAGGTGCCCCACGTACCCTCAGCCCCACAGGTGTCCCTTTCCTTCGAGGGTGCTGTCCCTGCTGCTGACCCTCCCCCTGTCCTTGCTGTCCCCGCAGAACTCCATCCGGCACAACCTGTCCCTGCACACCCGCTTCATCCGCGTGCAGAACGAGGGCACCGGCAAGAGCTCCTGGTGGATGCTGAACCCCGAGGGCGGCAAGACGGGTAAGACGCCGCGGCGGCGAGCGGTGTCCATGGACAACAACAGCAAGTTCCTGCGCATCAAGGGCAAGGCTAGCAAGAAGAAGCAGCTGCAGGTGACGCAGGAGCGCGGGGAGGACAGCCCGTCCTCCCAGCAAGCCAAGTGGTCGGAGAGCCCCGTGTCCCACGCCAGCGACGAGTACGACGCCTGGGCGGACTTCCGGACGCGGGCCAACTCCACGGCCAGCACGCTGAGCGGGCGCCTCTCACCCATCATGGCCAACCACGAGCCGGACGAGCTGGAGGAGGACGACGGCACCCCCTCGTCCCCGCTGATGTACCCCAGCCCCTCCAGCACCATGTCTCCTTCCCTCAGCGCCCGCTGCTCCGTGGAGCTGCCGCGGCTCACCGACCTGACCGGCACCATCAGCCTGAACGAGAGCCTGGGGGAGAGCATGCTGGAGGACCTGCAGGACAGCTACAGCATGAGCCCGTCCCAGCAGCTGCCCCCGGCCGCCCTGCGGCAGCGCAGCTCCAGTTTCACCTTCAACTCCAAGTGCTCCAGCATGGGGGCCGCCTCCAACACCTACTGCGGGACCATCTACAGCCAGCCGGCCATGAGCCTGATGCGCCGCCTGCCCATGCAGACCATCCAGGAGAACAAGCAGGCCACCTTCTCGCCCGTCAGCTCCTACAGGAACGCCTCGCTGCAGGACCTGCTCTCCTCCATCTCCTACGCGCACAAGGAGAGCATGGTCCCGGGGGACCTGCCCCTGCCGCAGGCCGGCCCCATGGTGCCGGCCCGTGGCCACAGACACAACCCGCTGCTGTGCGGGGGCGGGGAGCAGGGCTTGTCCTCCTACCCGCCCCCCCCGGGCTCTCTCATGAAGAGCAACGCGTTGTACCACCCGTCACCGGCCGGTCACCACCCTGCGGTCAACACCAGTGCCTTAGCCAATCCTGTCAGCCTTATGAGCCTGCCCAGTGACTCGTGCAGCATGACGGCCGTGCCGCACCACGGGCACCTGCATTCCTACGCTAATAACCAAGGGGCACACATGAGCTTGCTGGATTCGCTGCAGGGCCCCTACCCGGGGGCCGTCCACCCCCCCGTGTTGGGCCAAGACAGGTTCCCAGCAGACCTGGACCTGGACATGTTCAACGGGAGCCTGGAGTGCGATGTGGAGTCGATCATCCTGAATGACTTTATGGACAGCGACGAGATGGACTTCAACTTCGACTCGGCCCTGCCGCCGCAGAACGGGCTCAACGTGCCCGCGCTGCCTGGGGGGCCGCAGCCCACAAACCAGAGCTGGGTGCCCGGGTGACGCCTGCCCCGGCGCGGGCTCACCACCGGGACACCACGAGGGGAACACTGAGACTAACTTTTTTTTTTCTTTTCTCTTCTGCCTTTGTTTGTTAAGATGGGCGAGAGCCATCAGTCTGAGCTTGAGGTCAAACATGAAACACAAACCGGAGGGTCAAATATTGAGACGGGGGAGGACCCCCAGCCCCGCGTGTGCCCGCTCTGCAGGTCCTGCCAGCATCCTCTGGAGGACACAGGGCAGGTGGGTGGGGGAGGCAGCCGGAGCCAGGCAGGTCCAGGGGGTAGCAGGTAGGGAAATCCTTTCCAGATGGTCTCAGTGCCCCATGGCAATGGTGCCAGTTTGATTTGCCCTCGGGCTGGGTGACAGAGTGGTGACGGCTGGTGGTGTGGCACTCCCCCGGCATGGGCATCCCCCCCAGGAAGGGACTCTTCTCTGAGCCACCTTGGGAAATGAGTCCTCTGGGTAGAAGTGTCAGGAGTGGGGACCCTGCCCCAGGGCGAGGGGGCCTCATGACCCCTCAGTCCTGGTGGAGATCAGAACTCTGCCGAGCCCACACCCCCAGGTCACCTCCAGTGCAGGTGTCCTCGTGTGGCTCCAGGCAGGTTTCATTGCCGAGCAGTGAGAATGGGGTGGTGGTGGTGTGCAGTCAGCAGCCCTGGGTGCAGCATCTCGGCAGCCCCAGGGCCTGGGGGTGCCCGGGGAAGCTGCAGCCCCTGCCCGGAGCAGGCTGGGCACAGTCCAGGGGGGTCCTGCTGAGAGGGAGGGTCCCTGGAGCTGGGGGCTCAGGGGCAGCTCGCAGGGGCGGGGAGGGGGGCGTATTTATTTGATTTCATGCACTCTTTTGCCATTGAGTTTTTGCATTGGGAGGAAGAAAGGGTCGAGCTTAAGGAGAGGAGAGAAAGGCCATGGCCAACGCTGGTGGCTGTGTCCCCATCATGTGGCTCATCTTGGCTTGGTGTTGGATGATGGAGTGAAAGCTGGGGGGCTGTCATGTGGGCCATCCTTGAGCAGGGGCCGTGTGTGTATGAGGAGGGATGTGGTGGCCAGACCTGGACCCAATGTGGGGTCCATCCTGCTCCGAGCTTGGGTGACCCACATTGCTCAGGGAGGTGCCACAGGGTCCCCAGGCAGGGCTGTGGGGCTCCTGGGGGTCAGTGCCACCATGCCTGTCCCAGTGTCTCGCTGCCCACCCTGGGGTGCCAGGAGAGCTGATCCAGGAGCTGTCACAAAGAGAGGTGCACCCCCTGCCAGGGGCTGGGGCTCCCTGGGGACGGGGAGCGGGATTCACATGTGGTCCTGCTGTGTGTCAGGACCCCAAACTGACCCCACTGCTCTGTGGGGCAGGAGCAGGCCTGGGATGTCCCGGCCATCCCTCACAGCTGCCAGGAGCAGCAGAGCAGGGTTTTGGAAGGGTTCAGGCTGGCAGCCAGCAGGAACAACTGGTCTGGAGATGATGGAGGTGCTGGGAGCTGATGCTCTGTCCCGTGGAGTCTCTGCTCAGCCATTCCTCCTCCTGAGCACCACAGGCTCTCTGTGACCCCCAGGCCCTGGCTCGCAGCAGGGGCAATGCACTGAACCAGCACATTTTCCCAGCCCAGTTCTTCCCTTCTTGCCCCAGTACCAGCTCCTCTGCTGCAGAGCAGGCGCTGGGTCCCAGCCAGCCCCAGTGACAGCGCTGCTGCCCCAAGTCAGGGCAGGGGGACCCGTGGGTGGCACCTCCTGCTCCTGTCCTGATCCACATGGCTGTGGCTGAATGTGACAGAGGAGCCCCACGTGCCACCGCTCACCTTCACCCGGGGCACACAGCAGGCACGGTCTCTAAAGACATTCTTACAAGTTAATTAATTATGTTTACATTATTTGATCATGTACAGAATTTAATATATTCTATTATATATAATCTTTCTTGAATGCTTTTTTAAAAAGGATTATTCTTTGGTCAGGATCATTACTGCATTCCTTTTATACACCACCTCTCGTTTCAGGCATCTTTCAAACCCTTGGAAACTGATTGCAAATGGCTATTTAACCCCTGACCCCCCAGTTCAGCACGTGGGTGCGAGGGACCCAGAGGCAGGTTAGGAGGAAACGGGAGCTTCTGCCCTCCAGGAAGAGGAGAAAGGGAAGGGTCCTGGCTCTTCCAGGCATCTGGGCACAGATCCAGCAGCACACCATCATGCCGGGCAGCCATCGGGCATTTGGAGATGGGATTGTCCCGTGCTGGGGCCCCCGAGCCCCGTTCGGTGTCACAGACACGGGCTGGCCATCAGCGTGGCAGGGCAGCAGGAGCAAAGCGTCCCCTCGTCCCGCGCTGCTGCCCCCGCGCCCCTGCCCCGCCGTGTGGGCACGGCCCCTCGCCAAGCTGTCGTCGTGGTTCGTGACCGTGGGGTTGTTGTGTGTGCGGTGCAGTCGTGTTGGTAACGTCGTGTGTTCAGTCGTCATGCGGGGCGAGAGCCGGCGGGGGCGGGCACAGACACCCCGAGCAGCTGGGGCCCTGGGGACCGGGGTGGCAGCGGGGCAGGTGGCACAGGCTGGCCCCAGAGCTCCGGGGGATGTGGGGCCGTGCTGTCCGGGAGGTGGTGATGGACGGGGCTGTTGGGGCTGTGCCCGTGGGGCAGGCGGTTCCTGGGGGTGGCCAGCATGGCCGTGCCCCCCCTGTGACTGTCAGTGTGGGGACGGGGACACCAGGGCTTTATGGCGCTGTCCGGGCTGAGGACAGTGACATCTGTCGCTGTCACTGAGGCCGCAGGTTCCCTCTCTGGAATCAGCGAGGCCACCTCATGTCCCAGCTCTCTCAGCTTCATCCTCCCCTCGCCATCACCCCCTCCCTCCATCCCCCCACCCCGCAGTGCCCCTCTGGGCACCAGGAGCTCCGTCTGCCCCCACCCTGCCCTGCCCTGCCTGGAGCCCGTGGGGGGGACACCGAAGGGCCCCCCTGGTTTGCTTCCCCCGGCGGTTTTGGGGGGTCCTTTCCCTCGTATTTATAACTGTACAGACTGGGGGGGAGGGTCTCAGAGGCGTCATCTCTCACACGCATCTATCGTAGGCAATGGTAACTTTCTTGGTTGTGCTATTAGAGTTTGTGTATGTGGCAATGTAAAGAACTGTGTATAGTGCATTGTACAGCATATTTTCATGAATAAAATTGTTTTAAATATTACAAGGTGGGGCTGCTGCTGCCATCAGTGCTTGTGCGTCTGGGCTGAGAGGCGGGGATGGTGTCACAGGGGAGCTGGGGAACCTGGGCAGAGTTACCGAGTGATGTTTGGTGAAACTGAGCTTGCGCCCAGAGCATGGGCGTGGTTGGGCTGGGGAGGTCACAGAACCACAGAATCATTAAGGAAAGTTCTCTAAGACCACTGAGTCCAACCATTCCCCCAGCACTTCCAAACTCAGCATGAACCCCTCTCCCCAAGTGCCACAGCTGCACAGCTTTCAAATGCCTTCAATGACTCCACCGCTGCCCTGGACAGCCTGTGACTTACAACCCTTTTCATGAAGAAATTTTCCCTAAAATCCACCCTGAGCTGGTTGGGTTTTTCTTTATTCATTTATAAGAAAACACACAGCGTCCAGGTGCTCTGTTGCTGTTCTCATGTCCTCAGCAAACCTCACCTTGCTGAAAAACTTGTAATCCTGTTTTTAAACAAACAAACAAACAAACAAACAAAAAAAACCAACTCCAAAACAACAACAACAACAACAAAACACCATCAGGAAGAAAACTGTCAAGTTGGTTTAACAGGATCTCTTTTCCATAAATCCCTGTTGATTGGCGTTAATTATATCAGCCTTTTGGATTCTTTATTCCTTGCATTCAGTATCAGCCGTTCCACTATTTTCTCCAGGATCAATGTCAGCCTGACAGACTTGAAATTACCCACGTCGCCCTTTTGTTTCCCCTTTTGAAATACCAGGACAAGCTCCACTTTTCCTCCCAGGGCCCCAGAAATTCCCTGCACCCTGCACCAGAGCCAAGCTCCAGGGCAGTGCTCCGGGATGATCTTCTGGCTCTCCTCGCTGCACTGCAGCCCCCCCATGCCTGTGCCAGGCATCTCCAGACAGCTCCTGAGCAAAGCCCCATCTCTGCCTCCATCTGTCCTCCTGCAGAGGCTCGGCAGAGCCGAGTGCTGACAGCCTGTGCCTGCTCTGCTGACAGCCTGTGCCTCTCTGACCTTCTCCCAGCGCCATCCCTGAATGCCACCACGTCCCCAGGAGCTCGCCAGCCCCTGCACCCACAGCCCTCATGCAAGCGCAGCTGGCAGCCTGCTGCGAGGGTGGGGTTTGATTTGTGCCAAGAAGTTGGGCAGGAGAGGTCAGAGGCTGCTCTGGTCTGAGCTGTAGTGGGAATGCAGCCTGGCTCACAGACACCCTTCCACAGAGGGGCTGCTCTCCTGCAACCAGCGGGGATTGGAGCAATCTGGTTTAGTGGAAGGTGTCCCAGCCCGTGGCAGGATAACCAAATTGTCTTTAGGGTCCTTCCAACCTAAACCATTCTGTGATTCTGTGATTTGCATCCCACTAGTACCTCAGCCATGGTACGTGGATACTCAGGATACAACCAGACTGTAAAGCAAATTTAGGAATCCTGGCTGCTGGTGAAGCCCGGGTTCCTGCCCTTTGGAAATGCCTTCCCAGGAACGAGCTGAGCCCAAAGCCACCCTGCAAATGGCCAGGCCAGCAGGCAGACAGAGTCCCCAGCCACGGCTGATTTCCACGGGGCTGCAAGGACGGCCTGCTCTGCACATCCCACCCTGAGCCCTGCTCTGCACATCCCACCCAGGGCCCTGCTCTGCACATCCCACCCCGAGTCCATCTCTGCTCATCCCACCCTGAATCTATCTCTGCACATCCCACCCCGAGTCCATCTCTGCTCATCCCACTCTGAGTCTATCTCTGCACATCCCACCCCGAGTCCATCTCTGCTCATCCCACTCTGAGTCTATCTCTGCACATCCCACCCCGAGTCCTGCTCTGCACATCCCACCCTGGGTCCTGCTCTGCACATCCCACCCTGGGTCCTGCTCTGCACATCCCACCCTGGGTCCTGCTCTGCACATCCCACCCTGGGTCCTGCTCTGCACATCCCACCCTGGGTCCTGCTCTGCACATCCCACCCTGGGTCCTGCTCTGGGCTTTGCAGGAAATGGAGCAGTGCAAGGTCCTGAGGCAGGAGCAGCTGCACACAAGTTGCTGGCAGTGCCCCAGAGGTGCTGGTGACTGTCACTCTGCCAGCTCTCCTCGTGTCCCACTGTGTCAGCATGCACTGGGGAGGTGCCCAGGGGATGGACATCAGCTGGAGGTGGTGCCCAGCTGGGCAGTAACCCTGGAGCCTTGTCCCTGTCCACAGCCAGCCTTCCCTGGGCTGCACTGGCTGCTCCAGGGGAAGAGCAGCAATGCCGAGCACCCACCATGTTCACACTGCAGTGCAAGGCACCCTCACCCCATCCCATTCCCACAGACAGAGCTGGCCCAGCGCAGCAGCACAGGGAAGGAGGATCTGGGGGCTGAGGGACGCTGGGGACACCCAAGCAGAGCCCCAGGAGGGTTCTGCCTGTTGGTGGGAGTGGTGCAGTGCCTCAGGGAGCAGCGCCTGCTGAGATATGCTGCTGCTGAGCAGGAGGGACAGGCTCCCCCACGGCAAAGCTGAGCCCCCAGGCACGGCGGGTGTCCAGGAGGAGAACAGGGAGCTCAGCATTTCCAGCAGCACCCAGGAATGGGAGAGGTAGAGATCCAGCATCCCCCTGGCTGTCCCCACTCTCCTGCCCTGTGCCAGCTCCACTCTGCCTGCATGGCAGGAACATCCCTGAGGGACAAGGGACACATCTGGAGCCACAGAGATTTGTCTTCATCGACAGGCTCTGGCTGGGTGAGCGGGAGGGTCTCTGGCAGCTGGGGCTGTGCCAGTGACCCTTCACACCCCATTCCACCGGGCACAGCTGCCTCATCTCATGGGCACTGGCCATGGGCTCGTCCTGAGAGGATCCTCTGGCATTTGCACTGTTCTGGGGGATAACACTTGAGAGGCTTCACTGGAGAGCTGCAAAGTGTGCAGCTCTCTGCCCCTTTGAATACAGCAGTGCCTGTGTGGCCTCCAGCGCTCTCTCTGCTGCACCAGCTCCCTCTCATTTCCCCTTTGTTCCATTAACTCAGCTCTGGGATGAGCTGGACGGATCCAGCCCCGGGCACTGTGTTACCCCCAGTCTGCAGCCAGCTCTGGGGGGGACAGGAGCTCCCTGGGCCAGGAGCCAAGCCAGGGTGCAGCATCCCCCTCAACAACCCCTCTGTGGGGCAGATGTCCCCACAGCTGCCCCTGGAGCACATGCAAAGGACAGGGACAGAAGGGTGCAGGCAAATATGGAGGAAAGCCTTCAGGAGCATGTGTCTGTCATAAGATACACCCTTGCAGAAATCTTGGAAACCTTAGAAAGAGTTTTTGCTCAATGTTATTAATTAAGGCAAAAGAATCCCCATATGGAAAGAGAAACAGTCAAGTTATATTTTTGCTAAATACGCGGCACCATATGGTAACATACAGAAAATTGGCCACATAGGCAGCCTAGAATATATGTTACCATATGTTCATATGTACTTTATAATTTCTTTGTTTTTGAAAAAGGGCATTGTCTTATGGGGCAGAAATGAGCAGCCCACCCCAGGGAGGAGGAGAAACAGCACAAGCTGCTGGTGCTGAACGAAGCCCAGGGAAGCAATCCAGCCACCTGGCCTGGGGGCTGCCAGGAGGAGCCAGCACAAGGGCAGGCACAGCTCCTTTGCTGCTCCTCATCCTCCATGGCACTCCTGGCACGGGCTGCAGGGCTGGCACACCGTGTGCGGGCTGGGGACACCCAGAGCACAAGCAGGAGCAGGAGCAGGATGAGCTGTCCCCAGGAAATCCTGCAGCAAAAAGACGGAGAGGGAAGGATGTGCTGGGGAGGCGTGGGGACCTTGGGGGAGTGCAGAGATCCTCCATCCCCAGCCTGTGAGAGCAGCCCTGGGCCCCGTGTGTGTGTGAGGGGTATGAGGGGTGTGAAGCGTGTCCCTAGGTGTGTGAGGGGTGTGTGAGGGGTGTGAGGGGTGTGTGAGGGGTGTGAGGGGTGTGAAACGTGTCCCTGGGTGTGTGAGGGGTGTGTGAGGGTGTGAAGGGTGTGAAGCA
>VXBU01011513.1:45901-65599 GCA_013400315.1 Bombycilla garrulus
CCTCCCTCCCAGCCCACCCAGCCCTTCCCAGCGCCCGCAGCCAGCCGGACTCCACACGCGCAAAAGCAGGCTTTGCTTCCAGCCCCACTTCTGAGCTCCCCCTCGGCTTTGGAGCAGCTTCATTAAAAGGAAACACAAACCAGAAGCAGAAGGAAGCACTTTTAAGTTGCTGGCAGCTTTGCCTGTCTATGAGTTATGAGGTCTTGCTTTATTCATGGGGCAGGGAAAAAATGCTTATCTTCTCGGAGTCCATTATGTTTCATTTGGAGCCCGGGCGCAGTTGGTGCTTTGGCAGAAATATCCCGCTGCCCCGCTCACCCTCCCGAAACTTTATCTCCCTGTTTCATTACTGGGACTTGCACTCGCCCCGGTTTATCAGCGGTGATGGAGTGCATTGCTGACTTCTCTGCTGTCCTAGCAAAAATGAGGATGGAGACATTCTGCTCCAGGTTCCTGCTATTTTCAGAGACCTTGGCTGCATGATTTATTCATAAAAAAGCCATTATTTATGCCAAAGAAAGAAGACAGAACGGGTTAGCTTTTTAAGTGCTTATAATGCATTATATGGTACCTTAGCCTGCCAGACATCATTTATAATTGTAGAATCCCTTAACCTCCTTTTTCTGTTTTCCCTACCCTTCACATCAGTGCAGAGGGTGATAGCAAACTCAGTAATTAGCAGAAGTTGACAGATGTGGCAAGGAGAGGTAAGGTGAAATATCATCGAAGGAGACATTTCTCCAGCACCTAAAGTGAAGAAAGACCCTCCCTCCTCCCAGCCTTGATCTCCCAGCACAGGCAGAGCCGGGAGGGGAGCACCCCTACTGAGGATGAGCTCATGGGGCCTGGCTCTGGGGTCCACCCAAGCCTCTGCATCCCGGCCTCTGCCTTCTCTGATGGCTGCAGATCTCCCAGCTGGCTCCTGTCCCCGGGAACCTGTCCCTGCTCTCAGTGCAGACATGCTCTGGGTTCCTGCTGATGCTCCAGCTCTGGCCGTCGGGGCAGGACTTGCTGTGTCACAGGTGTTGGGAGACCCCTGCTCTCCCCCACTTCAGGCCCCAAGCCCCCCTTCCTGAGCTCTTGCTCAATGAGAACAATCCCAGGGCAGCATCAGCAAAGAAAAAAAAACAAACGAAAAAAACCCTAAAATCAAATGCCCCAAAGCTGCAAATATGCTGGAGTTGAAGAGCAGAGAGGCTGTGGGCCGAGGCAGCAGGAACTCGGCTGCCACCCTCACAGTGCCAAGGCCACCTTTTGTCACCGAGCGAGGTTGTGTTTGTCACTCTCTGGGCTGTGCTGTGCTTCTCCAGGTGAGAGCAGGGACCTGAGCTCAGCTGGGCAGGTCCACAGCAGCCAAAGTGCTTCTGGTTCCCCGCTCCTGCCCCCAGCCTGAGGTGGGACATGCCTGCACCACCTCCTGCCCCCCGAGATTGGTCACTCCTGAAAACAAGGTTCCGAGGGGGACTTGAGGCATCTCACAGGATCAGTAAGGGTGGAAAAACCCTCCAAGATCATCCAGTCCAACCATTAACCTCTTTCCTGGCCTGCTGCTGTCATGTCTGTGTCCTCTCATCACTGCTGAGGGGCTCATCGAGGCTGAAAGCAGTGGGAAAGGGATTTATATCAGCACAGCATTCCCAGTATAACCCATTCTGGAGTGGGTGCGGATCTGATTTTAAAAGCAAATTTAAATCAAAAGTGAGTGTTTGGGACAGGCTGGAATACCTGCCCTGTGCCTGAGTCCAGCTTTGAAAGGATGGAAGGACACAAGGGGCTGGTTTTCCCTGTGGTGGACTCAGGGGGCTGCCCATGGGGTGCAGTGTGATGGCCACAGGGCCAGAGCCCCCCCAGGTCACACCAAACTTGGAGGGGGTTGTGCTGTGTTTGTTCCCACCTGCAATGAGATGCCCACGCTCTGGACTGTGAGACGAACCACAAGAAAAACAATTAGTGATTGGAGGTGAGAGGCAGCCTTCCCCTCCGGGCTGCTCGCCTGGGCTGGATTCAAGTAGGAGAAAATCCCCATTAAAAGGCAGTGCCATTTCCAAGCTTCTCAAGTTCAAAAGCAGAGACAGAAATCTCAGCTCTGATTTTGCTTTTTAAGCCTAAGATAAATAAAAATGTAAGAGACGGGAAATAATGTAATGTAATCATCAAGGAGAAGAGAAACCAAAGGCTCGGCTCTCACACACACACGCAAATATAAACACACACGCAGAACACATTTTAAAACCAATTAAAATCCCTTTGCAGAGAAAGCTCTTTCACCCACTCTCCGGGATACAGGCTATCTGCTTCCTTGGCGCGCTGGATATGAATAATTAAAAGCTAAACATATGTTAAAAAATGCAAACAGTACATGATCCTGGAAACTTCCTCTCCTTATTATTATTTCCACAAGAAAGCTGTTAAATGGTTATAAAACTCGTGAAATGCGCCAACCTTGGCATCTCATGTGATTCCCCGCTCTGTCTAGGAAGGAGTTAAAACCATTTGGCAGAGACTAACCCATTAGGCCTAATAATTATGAAATTATAGAGGTACTCAGGTGACTGTTAATTTCACACATACTGTTCAGCTCGGTGGCTAATGAGAGCCTGAAGAACTCAAGTGCCTCATCTTTCTTGTTGAATGGTGACCTGCAATTAATGAGCTTCTGCAAGAAAAGGCAGCATTTTGCACTTGGGGCTAATAAGATGGCTTTTGTGCAGCAGCATTGTGATACCAGGAGCTTTCGAATGAAGATTAAGAACTTTTCTCCTTATTTATTTATGAGCTCTACGCAGTCCAAGAGACCACACATGCAGAGAAGCGGCCCTGGTGTGAGTCTTGGAAGAAACTTAAGAGCACAGTTGCTCCGAGGCAATGGCAAAAATCCTCCTCCTCCTGCTCTGGGTAGTAATGAGAGGGAATTGCAGACCCCCATCCCTGCAAGTGTTCAAGGCCAGGCTGGATGAAAGCAGCCTGGTGTGGTGGAAGGTGTCCCTGTCTGTGAAGGGGGGTGGAATGAGATGAGCTCCAGGGTTCCTGGGATCCCAGGATTCTCTGAGCTAACAGGGAAACAATGCAGGGTGATCACCTGTGGTGGGGAGGATGGGGCAGAGTAGGTCTGGAAAAAGAAACCCCCTTTTCCACCATGGGTTCCCACACACTCACCCATCCCTGCCACAAAGACCCCAAAATAAGTCCCTTATGTGGCTGAGCACAGCTCCTGCCTTCGTGACAATTTCCTGTTCAGGACCTGAAATCAATCCCAGAGGTTTCCAGAGGCGCCAGTGCATTTTCTGGCTGTTTCCAGAGTTGCATAAGCGCTGTGAGAAGTGCCTGGCTGGGATGTGCGTGCAGGAACCCCCAGGGCTGCAGCTCCTGGCCCCAGCCAGGCTGCCCGGCCCAAACAGAATCACAGAATCACTGAGGCTGGGAAAGCTCCCCAAGACCTTTGAATCCAACCTGTGACCAATCCCCCCACCTGCTGTTCACCAGCCCAGGGCACTGAGTGCCACATCCAGACGTTGCTTCTCCAGGGATGGTGACGGCCCCATTGCCCCACTGCCCCTTCCAAAGCCTGATCCTTTCCATGGAGAAAATCTGCCAAATATCCAACCCTGGCCCAGCCTGAGGCCGTTCCCTCTCCTCCTGTCCCTGTTCCCTGGAGCACAGCCCGACCCCCCCGGCTGTCCCCTCCTGGCAGGGAGTTGTGCAGAGCCACAAGGTCCCCCCTGATCCCCCTTTTTTCCAGGCTGAGCCCCTTCCCAGCTCCCAAACCCAAACTGGCTGCAGCTCTCCAAGCACAGACATTTGTCAGAACCCAGGACATCCCTGTCCTCGCTCTGTCAGTGTTTGCACAGTTATTCTTGGTGACAGCATTATCATAATCATTATTATTAACACCAGTTTTATCTCTAAATGCTGCTTGCATTGACATTTGCTTTACGCTCACACGGAGCACTAACCCCCCTCCCAGCTGGAGCCAAGCAGCCCCTCAGGGTGTTCCCACCATCACCTGTGTCAGAGCAGCTCAGAGCTGCCTCCTCCCACAGTCCATTCCCCTCCCTGAGGTGATCCTCTGACTCTTGACCTCACTCCAAGCTCAGGCATTCCCAGGAAGAGAAGCTGGAGCAGGACAAGGTGTGTGGAGCCCCCAGCTGGGTTCCAGGGGCTCTTCCACGCTCCTTTCCCATGGCCTGGGAGCCCATCCTGAGGAGGTCTGGTGGTCCTTGGCTCTGGTTTGTGCTCCTGCAGTTCCCCGTCACTAAAACCTGCAGCTCTCCAACCTCCTGGAGACTCCATCTGATCTTCCAAGGGTTTCCCAGACCAAAGTCTAATGGAGGAGATTTCTGGACACCCCAGCAAGGCCTGTCCCCTCTTGCCAGGTGGGTTCTAGTTCTCCACGTGTTCGTTGTTGCGCTGCTTTTCCACAGTGAGCTGAAGATGGTGGGTCCCAGTGTCTCTCAGTCCCTGACAAGGCAAAGAGAAGTTTGGGTTGGAAGGGACCTTAAAGATCACTGACAGACGCTGTTGAGCATATCCAGCACATCCAGGCTTCTCTGAAACCCCTGAGCACAGCTGTGCTTTCCTTGGCCCCAGTCTTTCTTTGAGGCCGCAAAGAGAACGCTCAGGTCCTGGCAGGTCCTGGCAGGTGCCTCCTCACAGTCATTCTCTGCCATTGTTCCTACAGTTCATTCTGCAGGGCTTGAGACAAGAATGAACCTCTGCCCATGGCACAGAAGGAGCCCCATGCTGGCTGAGGATGATCATCCAGGAGAGCCTGCAGCCAGAGCAGGTTCCTCTCTGCAGAAGGCAGGTGCAGGCCAGGCAATCACAGAGCAGCTTGGATTGGAAGTGAAATTAAACATCATCTAATTCAAACCCCACGGGCAGGAGTGTCACTCACTAGGTCAGGCTGTCGTCCCTGTCGCTGCAGAGGTTTCTGCTCACCTGGAACACTGCCCTTGTCCTGCTCTGGCTGGCACTGGAGGCTCCTCCTGGCCTGGGTGGGGCACCAGCACTCTGCTGCCCCAAAAGCACCCCACGAGGCCCCATTGCTGCAGTGAAGTGTGGGGAGAAGGGGGTGTTTGAGGAGCTGAGCGTGTTTGTGAGGACTCCCTGGGGCCCTGGGGCACCGCTGTGTGCATCCCCCAGTGCCCTGGGTGAGGTGGCAGCAGGCAGGGGCCCTGTGCTGTGCAGGAGGTGCTCACCAGCTCCTGCTCCCTGCGGGATCTGTCCTGCTGTGCCTGCGGGGACAGCCCCTGCAGGCAGTGTCACACCACAGGGACACCTGAGGGCTCCTGAGGACTCCCTGGGGACCTACCTTCCACCTGTGATGTCACCTTGGCCTGCAGATACCCAGCCACATAACCACAGCTGTGCCATCTGAGCCCAGGGGCAGAGCTAAGGTCACCCATGAGTTTGAAGGAAATTATTTCCCTTTCCAGGAGCAGTGCATTCCCCTCTGCCAGCACATCCTGCCTTCCCACCGCTTCCCTGCTCCCACGCCTCCATCTCCAGCATCGCTGAACCAGAGAATCACCAAGAGATTGGGTTGGAAGGGACACTGAACATGATTGAACCCCCTCCCACGGGCAGGGACACCTTCCACTGTCCCAGGGACACCTCCCTCTGTCCCAGCTTGCTGCAAGCCCCATCCAGCCTGGCCTTGGGCACTGCCAGGGATCCAGGGGCAGCCACAGCTGCTCTGGGCACCTGTGCCAGGACCTCCCCACCCTCACAGCCAACAATTTCTTTTTGATGTTTAATCTAAGTCTACTCTTTCATCTTAAAGCCACTCCCCCTTGCCATGGCACTGCTTTTCCTCACAAAACCCCCAAAATCCCTACAGGATCCCCTCCCAGAACCTTGTGTTTCTTCCTGGCAGTGCCTGGGATGCTCCCTCAGGCACATCCACGAGGTAACCCCAGTCCCCCTCCTTCCACCCCCGTGTGACAGCAGCACCCACCCTCACGTGCCTGTCACAGGAGGCTCATCCCCCCGAGGTGCTGGAGCACACCTGGGGCAGCCGTCCCTCACAGGTTTGGGGCCAGCCGGGCCGAGCCAGTGAGATTTTCATCCTGGGGTGGCACAGCTGCATCCTGTCCCCCTCCCGTGGGGACCTGGCAGGTGACTCCTGCCAGCTGACAGAGACAGAGAAGTGTCACATCAGGGGGAGCTGTGCCATGCTGACGAGCTGGGGGGAAGACGTGGGAGCTGTCAAGAGCTGGCACTTGGCTTTCCATGGGTGGCCTTTGGTTGTTTTGCCTTTTTGTGTTCAGAGTCAATCACGCGGCCACGAGCGAGGCCCCCTGACCGGAACCGAGGAGGAGAGGCACTGGAATGGATCTGACAGGGTGGGTGACGGCTGCCACCCCGCTGAGGGAGGCTCGGGGCAGCCAGGGGAGGGAAGGAGGAGCTGGGAGAAGCTCTGAGCCCTCAGCCTTGCTGGGGTGGGGAGGGCTGTGGGGATGTGGCCGCTTTCCAGCCCTGTCCAGCATTTGCTGCTCGACTCCAGGCCCGGCCGGCCTCCCCTCCTTCAGCCAGAGCCAGACTCTGTCCCTGCCTGTCCCCTCTCCTCAGCTCACCTGTCTCTGCTCCCTGTCTGCTTAGACACTCCCTCCTCCAAAAAACCCACAGTCAGGCATTTTGCAATGACTAAATGACCACATGCATCCCAGTCCCTGAAAATCTCCTTTGGATGTCTTGTTTTGGAAGCCCGACATTCTCAGCTCTTTGGTGGGGTAGGGACAGGCTCCTTTCCTCATCAGTCACCCACAGCCTAAAAATGAAGGGGTTCAGGTGGAAAAATGTTATTTTAGGAGTGTCTGGAGGTACATGGTGCGAGGATCTCCGCAGCCCCGGGAGACCTCACAATGCACAGAAAAGTCCAGGTTTGCAGCCCGTGCTGCTGAAGGAGTCTGGAGTCATTTGTTCGTGTTCTCAAGGCAGTTTATCAATTCCTTATCAAAAGCAGATTTCTCTGCCCTGCCAGGGTTGGCACAGAACGCGTCCAGAGACACACTGTGCCCGCCCTGGGTCAGCTCTGATCTTTTATACTAATAACTACCTATTGAATGTTTATCATTAATTACCAATCTGTGCCCCTCACACCACACTGTCCAGATCTGTGTCAAACCAATCCCAAAGTGCCAGCAGCACCAAGAACATGGAGGTGATGAAGAAGAACAAAAGATAACATGCCACATGTAAAAATTCTCCATCTTGTGCCTCAGACCCCCCTGTACAGATCTCCAACCCCCCTGTACAGGGCTTCAAACCCCCCTGTACATACACTCAAATTCTTTTCTTTTTACTTATAACTACTACTGTTTTTCTATCTAAGTTTTTGTGACTTGAAATTCCTCATACAAAGTTGACAACCTGTTCCATGGGTTAGAATCAGAGCCACAGACATTCTCAGTATCATTCCAGGGTCCCTGACACCTCTGGCAAGGCTGAAAAGCCTCCCGACCAGGTTTTGAGTCGACCAAAGGCATCACAGGAACCCCCTGGGTTCCAACACATGGGAGCCTCTGGAGCCTTGTCTAAGTACCTGCTCTCGTGCTGTTGTGCAGGGATGAATCTGGGTTCTCCTTGGCCAGAGAAGAAAGAGCTGCAAGTGTCCAGCAGGGCTGGGGGCAGGTCTGCTGTGGGATCCTGAGGGCAAAGTAACCAGAGATGGTTCCTAAAGCGGCTGCTGAGCATTTCAGGAGGGATAATGAGGCTGGCCTGAGCTCCCCCGGTCATTGGGGCCTGCTGCCCACGACATCCCCATCCTTCCCTCCTTCTTTGGGCTCAGACGATTTTGGACAGGGTTTTGTAACCTGTGGTACCCAAACCCACAGCTCCCTCAGCAGAGCCTGGGCTGGGCTGATGCATCCCACAGGCTGCTCCACAAACACATCCCAGGAAATGCTGGGTCATGCTGTCCTGAGGGATTGTCACTGTGGGGTTTGCATCCATGTGCCCCCTTGATAGAATTCTCCTCAAGCCAGGTGTTCTGAGCTCTCAGAGGCTCTATCACAATTTGGGTTTTGTCCTGCAATCCCCAATGGCATAAAATAAGCGGGATCGGCATCTAAGGCAGTGTTGGAAACAAAAAAGGTTTATTAACAATGAAAATAACAAACTCTNACCCCCTTTCCTCTCGCATTCCCAGACTGCTCTTGAAGGAAAAGGTGCAGTGCAGATAAAGAACCAGTGCTGAGCTTCCCAAAACCCTCACGCTGCCCCTCTCCTCACTTCTCACCCATCCATTTTTCCAGAACTTGCCTTGGATAATATCTGGAGTGAACTGCGAAGAGCCCTGTGCACATCTGGGTACAAGACACAGCTCCTGCCAGGACACTGCGTCCTGGTGAGGAAATTGGGTTGTGTGACACACTCTGCTCCTGACGAACCCAGGCTGTGTGTTGCTCATTTCCTTGCTATCTGCTGCAGACTTGCAAGAGCTTGTTTGATTCACTGTTCCAGACATTTGGGGAATCAGAGTTGACACGCAGAGGAGTCCTGGCTGTCCTTTCCTGAATCTGCCCTTTCCTGGATCTGTCCTTTCCCAGCCCCAGGAACTTCAGATCATGGCCCATTGCAGCCCCAGGATGGCCCTGTCCCAGCCTTGAGTCCCCTGACCCCGCTGAGCTTGGCTGCTGCTCCTGTGTCAGCCTGAGAGCCTTTCCCTGTGGGGATGAGATGCTGGAAATGCCCCCTCCTCCTCCATCCATGCTGCCCTGCCTCGCAGGGGGATCCGCAGACACCTCAAGAAAAGATGTGGGGTCCTGGGGGAGCTCTGAAAGGGTTCTGGGGGGAGCTGTGAATGGCTCCTGTCCTGATTTGCTTTCTCCCGTTTTCTGGGACCTCAGCACGCCCCAGGAAGGGGAGGAGCAGGTTTCTGCTGTGCCACCATCGTGGGAGCCCCTTGGTCCCCTTGGAAATCCTGCAGGCCCTGGGTCATGTGTGCTGCCACTGAAGCATCTCTGCCAGGGCAGCCGTCTTCTGGGCAAGAGAGACAAAGGCAGGACCTGTCTCGTGTCCAGCAGCAAACCTGTCCCTTGTCAACAGCCATGGGACATCCTGTGCAGAGCAGAGAGCGTGTGGAGCACTGGGGCTGAGTGCTGTCACACTGAGCTGACAGGGTGGGATCGTGGCCCTCATCATCCTCTGCCAGGGAGAGCTGCAGGGAGCTCGGGGGAGCTGGAGGTGGCTGAGGTGGTCTGGATGCCTTAGGATTTTGGCTTTTATGTTTCTCATGTATTTGTAATCCTTTAGTGTATGACTCCAAACCCCACATGCAGTGTCAGCCGCTGTTCTCCCATTTTGGTCAGACACAACAATTCCTCTCCAGGCTGGGAATCAAGGACACCTCACTGCCTCAGGCCCAAAGAGATGTAAATGACAAAAATGAGCTTGGGGGGAGCAAACTTGGGGTAAATGACTTTATTACCTGGAGCTGGAATTGGAAAATTAACCTCCAATACACAAATGGACCAAACTCATAGAAGTGTGAAAACCCATGACCCATTGTCNAACACAAATGGACCAAACTCATGGAAGTGAGCCACTGTCCATTTTTGGGTGCAGACTCTGGGGGCCTTTGTCTGCCCTAAATGTAACTGAAGGCCCTTCAATAAATAGAACCACTTTTTATTCCCTTAATTTTGTTTGGCCTGTGTTTTTGGGTAGTCCCAAAAAGGCGTCAGTCTCCCTGGGCAGTGAGGAGGGGGCTCAGCAGAGGGGGCAGCGAGGCTGGGCCCAGCTGGGGTTCAGCACTCTGCACCCTCTGCCCTGGAGGGGAGGCAGGGAGGAGGAGGAGGAGGAGGAGGAGGAGGAGGAGGAGGGCAGGGGTGGCTGTGTCTGGCCAGACCTCCCCTGCAGCCCTGCATCCCCAGGGCACGGGAGGGGCAGCTGGGGACCACATCTGGGGCATCCTCCAGCCTGCTCTGATGTCCTTCCCTGAGAGGGCCACCCATGGGGCCAGGGACAAACCCCACATGTGTGTGAGTGCTGCCCCTCAGGGGGATCCTTCTAGCTCTTCATTTCCTGTCCTTGATGGATTCTTGTTTTCCATCTGGCCATTTGGCCTCTCCTGCATCACTGCCAGGAGGCAGCAGGGGCACTACAGCCCGCCGTGCTCACAGCTCCCTGCCAGCACCTCCTGGGGCTTTACCTGAGCGGGGTGACCCCTCTTCCACCTCAGCAGGCTCTGAAGGTGTGGTGAGAGCAGCTTGGCCTGGCTCTGAAAGGAGCACCAGGGGCTCTCAGCACAACCATAAACAGCCTGTCAGCCCTTTGCCTCAGTTTCCCCACACACACAGTGTGAGCTATCTCCAGGGAATGGAGAGAGGAGCAGGACCTTTACCTGTGGAGTCCTTGCACCAGGCAGAGCGGGAAGATCCATTTTTGTGCGGCCAAGGAACGCTGAAGAGATGGAGGTGAGAGACAGTGAGACCCGTCAGCTGCACAGAGCTGTGCAGGGCAGCAGGATCATTGCTCCAGGGCAGGGGCAGAGCAGTTCTGGGGTGAAGGGAGCAGTGGAGGGCAGGACAAAGCCTTGCAGAGAGCTGCAGTGCCTGGGCTGCTCAGCTCCTCAGAGGGAAGGCTGAGAAGTGTTTTGATTGCAGCGTGTAAGTGCCTTCATGGGGATAAAATCCCAGGTACTAAAGGGCCCTTTAATCTGGCAGTGGAAGACAGAGCAAGAAGCAGCAGCTGGAGGCAGAGCCACGGGAGCCGGGTTCAGAAATGAGGCACAGCGTTAATGGAGGCACAGAGAGGGGAGCCAGCGCCCAGGCAGGACTCAGAGCAGCGCTGGATCCCCCTGGCACAGCGGGCCCAAGGCAGGGGTGCAGGTAGGCTGCCTGGAGGACATGCCCAGCACAGGTGTGACAGTGACAAGGCCGTGACACAGATGGGGAAACTGAGGCATGGAGGGGCAGATGTCAAAAAGCCACCCCCGCAGGTTGGGAGGGCCGGCTATTTGCACACAGGGATCAGGTGTCTGCATTCAGGTGTGTCCCCTGGCAGCCCTGCTGACACCCATTGCCACCTGAGGCACCCACCTGGCCGCCATCTGTCACGCCAGAAGGGCACAGGTGTCCCGTAGATCCTGTGTCACATCTGCCAGCCCTGTGGGGATGTCTCAGGTCCCCCAGAGCTTCTTGAATTGCACCAAGCACCTCTGCTGAGGGCCTGGGCTCCACCTCCCCCGCAAACCCCACTTTGGGCACAGTGATTATTCTGCACAGACACTCAGATGAGAGAGGGCCCGTTTCATGTCCCTCTCCCCAGGCACTTCATTACAAGAGCCTGACATGAGGACTGCTCTGATCCCACATCTTTGGCAGCTCCCTCCTGCCTCTGGAGAGCTGGTGCTGCACGTGTGGCCACTTCCCTCGCGGCACAGATGTTCAGGCAGGACATCTGATACAGCAGGATTAGTTCAGTTGTGTAATGAGGTGCTCAAGGACTCAGCTAGCCCTGCCTCCTGTCAGGTGCTCAGGGCTCTGAGCCCTGCAGGGTCCTGCAGTGCAATGGGGTTGGTGGTGTGAAAGTCACTGTAAAATCATCATAGAGATGTGGAATAGTTTGTGTTGGAAGGAATCTTAAAGATCATTTCATTCTACCTCTACTGTGGGCAGGGACAGCTCCCACTGTCCCAGGCTGCTCCAAGCCCTGTCCAGCCTGGCCCTGGACACTTCCAGGGATCCAGGGAGGTGTGGGACCTGGCTGCTCCTGTCCTCTCTGGTGCTGGGAGGCAAAGGCAGGAGCCTGGGTGCTGCTGAGGCAGCTGTGCTGTAAGGCTCTGCTAGCTTTAGGAGACACAGCAAGGTGCCAGTCCCACTCCCCAGGGCATGGGCACGGCCGAGGCTGCCAGAGCTCCAGAAGCATTTGGGCAATGGCCTGAGGCACGGGGTGGGGTTGTTGGAGTATCTGTGCAGGGCCAGGAGTTGGGCTGGATGATCCCTGTGGGTCCCTTCCAGCTCAAAAGATTCTGTGATTCTCTGGTTCACTTCGAGTCATGCCACTGGAGATCCCAGCTGACACAGAAGGGCTCATGTGGATTGTGGAACTGTGCTCTCCGTGCGCTGGAAAGCCTTTGACTTTCTCCTGAGGGAAGATTCGCGGGCATAGAGCCAGAGCGGAGCCGGGAAAGCAGCAGGAGCTGCACAAAGAGCTGTGCGGTGGAAAATGTGGGCTCGTAGCCACCCGAGTCACACCTGTGAACTGCTGAGAGAGGCTGAGGCAGCAGCAGCAGTGCCCTTTGAATGAGCTGCGCACAAGCAGGTGTGTCATTTACCCGTTGTCTGGAGGCACCAAAACACAAGCCTGGCGTCTCTGTCCTGACAGGCTTCCCACGGAAGCAGCTGTGTCAGTCCCAGCTGGGTGTGGAGGGCAGCTGGGAGATGCCCTCAGCCCTGGCATACCAGCCTGGGGAAGGGCTGCCGTGCCCTGCACGCCTGCCAGAGGAGCAAACTCAGTGCCAAGAGTGATGGAGAGAGAAGATCCTGCTCCTGTGCTGTTTTGCAGCAGCAAACTCTGGATGGAGTTGTAAAGCCCCAGGTAATCCTTCAATCTGCCCAGCTCTGCAGGGCTGGGGAAGAACGGCAGGGTCACAGCAAGCAGGAGGTTTTCCAAATGCGTGTCAGGGCTCTGCGTGTCCCCCCGGCTCTGTCCCTGGCTGCAGAGCTGGGAAAGCACCTGCCAGCCTGCCTGGGAGCTTTGGGGACGCTGTTTGCTGGCAGGTCTCCATGTGCACAACCTGTGGTGCTGACAGGCTCCACTGAGGACTGGGAGGGAGCCAGCATCTGGCTGCCGACCATCTCTCCCCTCTCTGGCTCCAGCAGCACAAAGGGCTGCAAGTCACCTCTAAAAAAGCAGCTGGAGTGTGTGTGTGTGCCCTGGGACACCCTGCCACCCTGTCACCGTGGTACGGTCACAGGTTGCTGCCCCGTGGAGCCCCTGGTGCCCAACGTGTGCCATCTCACACAAAGGTGCCAACCTGGTTTGGGTGCTTCTCTCATCAGCCTCCCCTGGGAATCCTTGGCTCCATCCCCAGGGAAAGAGCCCCAGTGACCAGGCTGGAAGACACTTCCAGGATTTCCAGCCCCACTGGAGGCCTCCGAGCCTGCAGGTGATGGCTTTACCCTGGGGGAAGGTGTGGAAGCGGGGTGTGAGTTACAGTGGGAAAGGTAACAGTTCTTCGAAAAACCCCGGCGTTCATTAGGCGTGGGGGCTGGAGGCAGAGAGGTGTTTGGAACAGCATCACAGCAAATCCTGCATGCCCAGCCCACTGCAGGCAGCTCTGCCCCCACTCTCTTTTCTCTCAGGTGGTTGTTTTGGCTCCGTGGCTGGGGAGAGGTGGCCGGTTCAGGTAATGAAGGCTCTCTCCAGGCCGTGGTGCTTCCATCCCCTCCAAAAACCGCCATTCCAGACATGAACCGCAGCGTGTCCCCGAGCTCAGGAGCCCGGTTACGCGACTCCTGCAGCCACAGTTAAGTGTTTTGAGACTCCCCAGAGCAGCCCAGAACGGGAGCTTTGCTCTGCTCTGAGCCGGGAGTGTGGCATGGAGTTGGCGTGGTGACAGCCACAGCGGGGCCGGGACATCCAGAGCATCGTCCTTGGGACGGCCGGCAGAGGAGCGGAGCGGGGCTGGGGGACCGGCCTGGTTGACATTTAAAGGTCCATTTCAACCCAAACTCCTCTCCGAGCCTCCGAGTCCGGGCTGAGGGGAGCAGGGCCATGGGGGGTCTGGCTCGCAGCGCTCTCCTAACGACAACCATCTCTTGTGGCTTCTCCCCGAGGGCCCCGCGGCGGTCAGGACGCGCTGGAGGAGGCTGATGAGCTGCAGATGGGGCAGCCTGTGCCCATCCACGGCCGGGCCGCCGGGAGAGGGAACAGCGGAATCCCCGCTCCCTCCCTCCCAGCGCAGGCTCGGGGGGCCGGAGGCGATCTCTGCCCCTCGCCACGGCAGCGTCCCCCTCCCCAGCCCGCTCCCCAGGAGTGCTCGAAGCACCGGGGGAGCCTGGAATTCACAGGAAAGCTCCCTGGCCCTCCTCCAGTCTCATAAGCATGACAATTGCTCTCTCGCCTGCTCTGTTTCAGATCCTACCCTTAACATTTAACCACTCCCCATTAATTTCCAAATTGCCACACACATCGCGGAGTCATTCCTTCCCCGCGCTGTTCTCAATGCCGAGCCCGGGCTATTCCCAGGGAGGCCGGGGCCGGGGGGCAGACCTGGCTGCGGACCCCCGGTCCCGGGAGGGAGTATGGGAACAGGAGGAGAAGGGAGCTGGGGACCCGCCACTTGGCTTTGTCTGGTGGCAGACACATGGAGCACATTAGCAGCCTTTCAGTGGAAGTTTGATCGATGGGGAAGGCTTTCTAACTGACTATCAAAGCACGCATGGTATGTGAGAAGCAGACACCAATTAGTGATGTCTTTTTAAAGGCTGCCTTGTTAAGAGGGGAATAAGGGGAAAGAATGAAATTGGCCAGAAAACATGGAGCTATTTAACCTTAATTAGAAGAAAGGTGTGGGCTTTGTGAAAAGGCCATTTCTGAAAGGGGTTTTTCTCCCTGGGTATAAAGAGATCCTGCCTACTTGTTAGAGACTTGTTAGAGTTTATAAGGCTGGGCAGGAGGCTAACTTGTAGAAATGCCTTTTATGCCACTTGAATGTGTGGCTTGCTTATTATAGTCTGCCATCCTGCCAGGGTGGCTGGTGGAGAGGAGAGGAGAGAGCAGCACTGCCAACTGGCTATAAATTTCATGAACATCATAAATGTAAGTGCTTTCTGGAGAGCTGTACAGATTGCACATAAAAGTCCCCCTTCTGTCCCTGTAAACTAAAAAGAGGGCTTTTTTGGCAAATTAAAAATTGTAGAGTGTCTTCCATGCTGAGCTAGGAAGCAGCCAGGCTACAAATCCACAGCTCCAAAGCCGCGGCCGCGCAGGGAGGTCTCCCCCACACGCTGGCACCGCCGCTCCCCGTGTCCCCGTGTCCCCGGGCAGGCCCTGGGGGCACGCTGTGCCAAGCAGCTCCTCAGGGCTGGTGCCACCTCGGTGCCCGTGCCGCTGCCGGAGCGGGGACAGGGCAGAGCGCGCTGCTGGGCTGAGCCTGCCGAGGCAAGAGAGGCGCTCGCTTTTCTGGGAGCCGTGGGATCGAGCGCTGCTCCTGGCGCTGGCCCAGCCCTCCCCGCGACCTCGGGCACCTCGGGGACTCGCTGTGCTGGCCGCTGGTCGGAGCGCGGCGGGCAGTGCCCGGACACGAGGCAGTGCCCGGGGGCTGCGTGGCACCGGCCGCGCTGGGACAGGGGGACACGTGCTCGTCCCCCGCTGCGGGCCTTGCCACCGGACGTGGTAAATAAGCACAGAGAGAGGCCTTTTCTCCATCAGCTGGACAAGCCCGTGCTTTATCCCCGCCGCTGCGCGCTGCCGGGCCGTGCAGCCCCGCCAGGAACATTCCCGGCCCGCTCCGTTTAAAGACGCAGCGCTCATCCCTGGCGGGGCTCTAGGGTCCGCGTTGGGACGGCGCCTGCTGTCTGCACGGCCCAGCGAGTTCAGCTCCTCCCTGCACGGACCAGGGCTCCTTCGTCCCCCTTGCTGTTTAATAAGGACCATAAATATCCTCTAATGGCTGCACGGAGCTGGCGTTCGGAGCAGTCACGGCGCACGCACACACAGGAGCGGCTCGCACCCAGCACCTGAGGCCTGAGGCAAGGTGTTCCTGTGGGAGAAGGGGCTCCAGCCCAGGCTGACAAACACAGCCAGGGAGGGCACAGAACCTCTTTGGGCTGGTTCACTGCTGTCTCAGCAGCCTGCCAGCCCTGAGGGATGCGATGCTTGCTCAGGGGCAAAACTGATTTTGAGGGCACGGCCAAGTGGGACCGGCCAGGAGGGCCCCAAAACCACACACACGAAGTGATGGGGCCCCGCCACCCCCTGTGCCAGTGAGGGATGTTTTAGTCCCCCGAGACCCCTTCAGCCTTTACCTCCTGTGGGCTGTTCCTGTTCAGCATTAGCTCCTACCAGGAGCCTTGTGGAGGTAGCTGAAATTTTATTTGGAGGAGACCACAGCAGATATGGGTCCTGGATGTTTTGGAGTTTCAATTCTAGAACATCCTGAGCTTAAGGGACCCCCAAGGGTCACCCAATCCAGCCCCTGTCCCTGCCCAGACCCCCAACAGCCCCATCCTGGCATCCCTGCAGCGCTGCCCAAAGGCTCCTGGAGCTCTGGCAGCCTCGGGGCCGTGCCCATTCCCTGGGGAGCCTGGGCAGTGCCAGCACCCTCTGGGGGAAGAACCTTTCCCTGCTCTCCAGCCTGAGCCTGGCCTGGCCCAGCTCCAGCCGTGCCCTGGCTGCTGTCCCTGTCCCAGAGCAGAGATCGGAGCTGCCCCTCGGGAGGAGCTACAGATCCCTGAGCTCTGCCCTCAGGGTGCTCTGCTCCAGCTGGACACTCCAGGTGCCCTCAGCTGCTCCTCCTGTTGTCCCTCCTGGCCCTTCAGCATCCTGGTGTCCCTCCTTTGATGTTCTGTAATATCTTGGGATCCTTCTTTTGTCGTGGTGTCCAAAACTGTCCCAGCCCTCGAGGTGAGGCCGCAGCAGCACAGAGCAGAGTGGGACAGTCCCCTCCTCATGCTGGGCTCAGTGATGACCTTGCTGTGGCTCCTTCCCTCAGCCATGGAGTTTGTCCTGCTGTCCCCCCCTCGAGCGTCTCCTGGGCCCAGCTGAGAGCGAGGGTGCCAAGCCCTCGGGGCTCCTTTCCCTTTCTGCAGAGCGCACGTGCCTGAGCTCCCAGCAGCAGCAGGGAGTTGTGGCTTCAGCTAAATGAGAACCAGGGCTCAGCAAGGCTGCTCTCCAACGTGACAGCACGTCAGTGTGTGCAGGAAGCACCCTGACTCTCAAATCCAAGGAAAAGCACGTCTCTTGGGCCTGATTCCCTCACAGCCACCCAGTTTCCCAGCTGTGACACATCCCACAGAACCCCTCAGCCACCGTGCTGTGGGTTTGGGCAGCCCTGCTCTGTACCTCCCTGAGGTGCTTCCCTGGCGGGAGACTGGAACTCCCATGGTGTGCCGGGCTCCAGGGTGAGCAGGAGGGATGGTTTGTGCTGGGAAAGCAGCCCGTGGTGCTGTGGTGCCATGCACAGGCACTCGGGCACTGGCACAGCTTCATCCTGAGCCAGCCAGCTCTGGGGCACAGCGAGGACACTGAGCCACACACACTGAGCACCATCCCAGGTGGCAGGTTGGACTGAATTCCTCTCTGGACCTCAGGGAATTCCCTGGAAATCAGGGGGACTTGTGTTTGGCTTCAGTTTGCAGCAGCTCCCCTGGGCAGGCCAAATTCTCCACAGAGAGGGCGAGCCCCATGTGGGGCTGGGCTGGTCCCTCTGGGGCCATGCCAGGGGTGAGCTGGGCACCCAGGGCACACCTGCACACCCTGCCATGCCACCCACACCCCCACAGCAGTCCCCAGCCCCACTTTTGGGCAGCTGAGTGCTGGAGGGGACCATTTCCACCTCTCTGCCGACACTCCTGGGTGCCACAGCCCCTCCTCTCCCAGCCCGGTGCTGTCCGTTCCACTCGTGTCCCACGGGATGTGCGCTGGCAGGGGCAGAGGATGGCACACACACCGGTGGGCAGTGGCCCGAGATGGTGGCTCAGGACCGGGGTGTCACCAGTGGGGCTCATGTTCAGGGATGTCACCAGCTGGGCCCGTGTCAGCCTGTCCTCAGCTCAGGAACGTGCTTGGGAGCGTCCCCAGGGCAGCAGGGTGGCCGTGCCGTGGTGAGGATGTTCCCAAACCACATCTGGAGCCCCAGACAGTTTTCCTGGGGCTCTTGTGCGTGCCCAAAGCTCTCCTTGAGCCTCCTCACGGACCCCCTGCACACCCTGGCCATGCAGAGGCAGCCTGGGTTGGAGCGTGACCTGTCCTCAGATGACTGAAGCTAAACCAAAATAACCCTGGCCCAAGCCAAGTCGGGCTGCCAGGACAGCTTTTTACATCAGTTCCCTAAATTAGAATAATACTGAAGTGGAGCTGGCACAGGGACAAGGCTGGTGCTGCGAGGGAGGCAGGAAGGACACCAGCACATTCCCAGGCCCCTCTCGCAGCGCTGGGCCAGCGTTTCTCCATGGGGAAGGGGCTCTGGCAGGGCTGGCAGCCCCTGGATGGTGGCCCCAGGGCAGCTGGCTCTTCCCTGGAGCTCTCCTGCTCCTGCAGGCTCTTTCCCCACTGAGGGCTGCTGTGCCTGGCCTGTGGCTGCGCGGGCCCTGCAGCCCCGCAGGTGTCACCGGGAGCACCCTGAACACCCTGTGACACTGCGGGGACACTGCGGGGATGGGCTGGTCACACTGCCCGGGAGCCCAGGATCCCCTCCCAGCACTGCTGTTGTGACATCCCACCGGGGGGGCCTGGCCTGGGCACAGCCCTTGTCTCCAGCCGTGCTTTAAGCCAGCAAAGGCCGTGTGGGGACAGTCCCTCACGTGTCTGCAGGGCTGGGGAGGGGCTGCCCGGCCTCGGGATCCGTGGGATTTGGAGCCAGGCGGGGATGAGCCCCCAGATCAGAGGGACTGAGCTCACCCTGGGAAAGCCACGCTGTGCACAGGGAGCACCAGCTCCACCCTCAGCCCCTCACCTTGGCTTCGGGCCTCTGACCCACAGCCTCAGGGCTTGGCCGAGGAGTCTGGGGAGAAATGCAGTTTGGGATGTGAATCAAAGAGAAATGCAGTTTGGGATGTGGTTCAGGGAGAAATGCAGTTTGGGATGTGATTGAGGAGAAATGCAGTTCAGGGAGAAATGGAGTTTGGGATGTGGTTCAAGCAGAAATGCAGTTTGGGATGTGGTTCAGGGAGAAATGCAGTTTGGAATGTGATTGAGGAGAAATGCAGTTCAGGGAGAAATGGAGTTTGGGATGTGATTCAAGGAGAAATGCAGTTTGAGATGTGATTCAAGGAGAAATGCAGTTTGGGATGTCTTTTAGGGAGAAATGCAGTTTGGGATGTAGCTCAGGGAGGTCTGACCTGCCCAGGTCTGCTCCCAGGGTGAGGAAAAGGGGCAGGGGTGTATCAGGAACTCTTTTCAGCTCCCAGGTAAAAGGCTTCTGGGTTCTCCCTTTCCTTCCATGTGGCAGGAGCACTGCTTGAAGCCACCCTGTGACCCCAAGAGGCGCTGGGTGGTGTCTGTCATGCTGTCCTTGCCCCTGTGCAGAGGCACGAGGCTCTGGGGATGCTCTGTGCCCACCAGAGCTGTGCCCCAGCCGCAGGGCCCCGGGCACAGTGTGGCACCTTGGCACAAACCAAACGTGCTTGAACGGGCTCTGTGCAGCCTTGGCACGGGGGCAGGAGCAGGCAGGGAGGTGTGGGGGCGAATCCCTACCATGGTCACAGAACCACGAATTTCTGCGTTGGAAGGGACCCACAAAGATCACACAGGTTCAGCTCCCGGCTCTGCACTGCTGGTGGCATGCAATGCACTGAGGCAGGGGAGCTGAGAACAGCCAGACCCTCCCACGGGGTTTGGGGTGCCTGTGGCTCCCTCAGGAGCCCTCTAAATACCCTGGGGTGTGCCCTAGGAATGGCAGATACCAGAATAACCCCACATAACCCCACATAACCCCACATAACCCCACAATATCCCCATAATAACCCCATATAACCCCATATAACCCCATATAACCCCATAATAACCCCATATAACCCCATAATAACC
>VXBU01011513.1:65871-83742 GCA_013400315.1 Bombycilla garrulus
CCCCATATAACCCCCATATAACCCCCATATAACCCCCATATAACCCCATATAACCCCATAATAACCCCATAACCCCATAATAACCCCATATAACCCCATGCCCTGGGGTTGGTGCTGCCACCATATCTTGCAAGGCTGGCTCCGGACAGTGCCTGAGGAGCTGTGGAGGTCAGGGGCAAAGGGGTGCAGGGTTTGGGCTCCAGGAGGAGCAGAGGCTCCACAGCCGGCTTCCCACAGGATCCTGCCACCCTGAGGTGGCACCGTGGGGACCCCGCAGCTCTCACAGTGACAAAAACCAGCTGCAGACCACCAGCCCCTCCCCGGAAAATGCCATGGCTCTGAGGCACAGCTCAGTCCGAGTGAGGATGAACGCAAAACATCGGGGGTTTGGCAGGAAAAATTCCTGGAGAAATTCCAGCCTGGCAGAACACAGAGCTCAGCATGCACGGGGGGGCAGGGACGGGGCAGTGTCACCACCATCACTGTCACCACCATCACTGTCACCGTGGTCCTTGCCCGGGTCTGAAGCAGGAATCAGCAGGGGATTTTCCCCACAGAAGCGGGTCTGTGTTGGAAGTGCACCCAGGGCAGCAGGGCTGCCACCCTGGGGGCGTGCAGTCCACACGGGGCAGCTCCTGCCCCTCAGCCACCAGGGACACCAGCCACTGTCACCAGGGCAGGCACGAACCTGGGGGCTTTAGGGATGAAGTCATTTTGCTGCAGGTGCAACAAATAATTGGGTGTCTGGTGTGACAGGGCACAGGATTTCCTCTGATCCTCACAGGAATCAGAGCGGGGTTGTCCTGGGGGGCTCAGAGGATGTGCAGGACTGAGGCAGAAGTCAGGGGTCACAGAATCCCAGAACGATTTGGGTTGGAAGGACCTTAAGGATCATCCAGTGCCACCCTGCCATGGGCAGGGACACCTCCCGCTGTCCCAGGCTGCTCCAGCCTGCCCTTGGGCACTGGCAGCCACAGCTTTTCTGTGCCAGGGCCTCGTCACCCTCACAGGGAGGAATTGTTCCCTGATATCCCATCTAAACCTCCTTTGTCCTTCAAAGCTGTTATAAAATGATTTTACTGCATATGTGCAGCTTGAAAAAGCAGAGAAAGCCCTGAGCTGATTCTGCCCTGCCTGCAGTGGCATCCAGAGTCACTTCAGGTGTGCTGTGCCTTGGAGAAGTTCCCCGAGAAGTTCCCTGGAGCCTTTCCCACAGCACGGGGACCTGCAGGAGCCCAGTCCTCGCTCTGCAGTGGCACCCACTGCCCATCACCTCAGTGGGAGGGAGCCTCAGGTGCCCTGAAAGTGGCCCACACCCTGGGAGGGTCCCCCTGGAGCCCCCCCAGTTCCCAGGATGCACAGACACCCCCATGAACAGCCCCCTGAGTGTGGTGGGGAGTGTGGAACACCTCGAGGGGAGGAGGAGCAGCCGGATCCAGCCCACACCATGGCCCCTGGGCACCTTGCTGGGAGCTCTGAGTCTCTCACAGGCTCTGCTGCACATCGCAGATTGCTGGCAGTGCTGGATCCTGGCTCTCATGCCCTGATCACCATCCCAGCCCACACCTTCTCTTCCCAGGGCCGGCATCTTCCGGGTCCTGCTCTCCCTCTGCCTTCATGTTGATGGATGCAGTCAGCCCGTCGCATTCCTGGGATTTCTGTCCCACCAGTTGTGTTCCCTGAGCTGATCTGGTGACTCCATGGACAGGACAGTGGCTGATTCTCTGCCCCTGGCTGCCTGAGGGGGATGTGTCCTGCCCAGGAGGGTGAGGATGGGCAGTGAGGGGTTTCTCTGCCCCAGCTCAGGGTGCCTGGGCCAGGAGGATGAGGAGGAGGGGTCTGCAGCCTCCCCACCCCTGCCCCAGCGTCAGCTGCCAGTGAACATTTTTTGTGATGCTCAAAACTCCCGGAGAAAACCCTGAAAATGTGGCACAAAGGTCAGAAGCCAAGGGATGAAGGACGTGTCCTTTAAAGGATGAGCCAGGCCACGGGAGCTCTGCCTTCCCATGGCCTCAGCGTCCCCACTGCCATCTGGGGATGCTGGGGAGCTGCTGGCAGTACCCACTTTACTGCCTCTGTGACCTGGGGGATGCTCCTGGAGCCACTGAGGGGCAGAGAAATGGGCGAGAAGGCAGCACTGAATCCTCAGCGAGGGGCTCAGCCCAGCTGGGAACCACAGGGAGCTGCACAAAGGGCTGCTGAGAGCAAGGACAGGGTGAACCAGCAGAGCTGTGCACAGTTCCTGCCTGTCAGGGTGGCACCACACCTGGCATCACACCTGGCATCACACCTGGCATCACACCCGGGGCAGGATGGAGGAAGGCAGCACCAGGCAGAGGAAGTTTCTGTTTCATGGAGAAAAGTCCTTGGGGAGGTTTATGTTAAAAGGATGGGGATTTGGCAGGAAAGAACCCCCCTTGCTGGGGGATCTTGGAGGTGAGAGGAGCTGGGTGTGGCTGGGCTGCATTTCTGGTCAAAACTGACCCAGCACTTCGGGTCTGGGCGTGCTCCCAGCTGCACCAAAAGTGTGGGTCACACTCTGAGCCTGGTCTCATCCATGGACTGAGCTTTACTAATCCAGCTCTGAGTCTGGCTTAGCTCAGTAAGAACTTTCACAGCAGATTCACCAATAATGCAATTGTTGGAGTAACGGGCTCCTGGCTCATTCGGATTGCTGGTGATAAAGGCACTAGACCAGCAAAACATAAATGCACAGCTCTGTGTACCAGTGCTCCTGGGGGTCCTCTGATTCAGGCAGAGGCACAAATGTCACCAGAACCCCCCTGGGCTGGGCTGATCCCCCAGCAGGGGCAGCAGGGGAGGGGCGTTCTGCCCCTCTGCCCCTCTCAGCTGAGGCCCCACCTGCCCCCAGCCCTGGGACCCTGCACAGGAAGGAGCTGGAGCTGCTGGGGAGAGTCCAGAGAGGCCCCAGCATGAGCAGAGGGATGGAGCAGCTTTGCTGGGAGAGCTGGAATTGTTCAGTCTGGAGAAGAAAAGACTCAAAGTGACAACTGCAGCCTTCCAGTGCCGGGAGGAGCTACGGGAAAAATGAGGAGAGACTTTGGACAAGGGCCTGGAATGGCAGAGCAAGGGGCAATGGCTTCCACTGCCAGAGGGCAGGGTTAGGTGGGATTTTGGGCAGGAATCCTTCCCTGGGAAGGTGGGCAGGCCCTGGCACAGGTGCCCAGAGCAGCTGTGGCTGCCCCTGGATCCCTGGCAGTGCCCAAGGCCAGGCTGGACATTGGGGCTGGGAGCAGCTGGGACAGGGGGAGGTGTCCCTGCCATGGCAGGGGGGGATGAGATGATCTTTTAGATCTCTTCCCTTTCAACCCAAGCCATTCCATGATTCCCTGATCCCCGGACTCTCTGGTCCCACCATGTGCACAGGAGTGTTGTCCGAGCACTTCTCGGCCTGTGTGGGTCTGGTGCCATTGGCCTGGGGTGGCAGAAGGGTTTTGTGTCACCCCCTGACCTTGGCATAGGTGGGAACTGTGGCTGTCGGTTCCCCACGTGGGCCTGGGAGCTCAGAGGATCAGCCAGTCTGCACTGCAGAGCTCGCTCCAACTTGGCCATTTATTTGTGCCTTAAACAGCAATTAAGAAAAAAAAGCAGAGCTGCTTAGCCTGCGAGAGGCTCTGCCTGACTCCTGTCTCCTCACTGCGGTGCTGCTCTGATTTCCATCTCATGCATATCTTATTTAACATTCTGGATACTGTTTTGAGTGCCCCAATATTTTAAAATAAATTGCTGCATGTAAAAGACTTAATGTCACATTCTGTTATTCCGACTGTTGAAAGAAAAGTGAAATCTTCAATGGGGCCAGTGGAGCAGAAGCAATCACGCAGAGGGAGGTCCTATTAATGTGTATTACGTTTCATTATTGCAGCTCTGCATGTCAGGCAGCTTCTCATCAGAGCTCACGCAACACATCACAGACTTAACTCCTTGCAAGCAAGCGGGGGGGGGCAGCTTTGAAACTCCTGCTCCGCTCTGCTCCTCTCCTCCCTGGCGCCGCCTCCGCGCTGCCGCTCGTTCCCGCTGCTCCCCGGCCTCGGCTCCCTCCCCGTCTGTCCCGGTCCCTCCCGACTCCTCCCGATCCTTCCCGGTCCTTCCCGATCCTTCCCGGTCTCTCCCAGTCCCTCCTGGCCCCTCCCGGTCCCTCCCGGCCCCACCCCGTCTTTCCCGGTCTCTCCCGGTCTCTCCCGGTCCCTCCCGGTCTCTCCCGGTCTCTCCCGCCCAGGAGGAGCCGGGCTGGGAGCGCCAGGCACGGGGGAGGCACCGCGGAGATGAGAGGGAGGAAGGGATGATGAAGAGGGAATGGGGTGATGGAGAGGGGAGGTGATGGTGGAGATGGAAATGGATGGAAAAGGAGGAAAAGGAAGGAGATGATGGAGAGGGAATGGGATGATGGAGAGGGAAGTGGATGATGAAGAGGGAAGGAGATGATGGAGAGGAAAGTGGATGATGAAGAGGAGATTGGATGATGGAAAGGGAAGATGAAGAGGGTATGGGATGATAAAGAAGGAATGGGATGATGGAGAGGGAAGGGGATGACAAAGAGGGATTGGGATGATGAGCAGGGAATGGGATGATAAAGGAGGAATGGGATGATGGAGAGGGAAGGGGATGATGGAGAGGGAAGGGGATGATGGAGAGGGACAAATGTGAAAAGCAGCAGGGAGAGGGGATGGGACACGGTGAGAAGAGGATCCTCACACAGGAGTAGAGGGTCCCCATGCTGCCAGCCCATGTCACCTTCTCCCAGCTCCCCAGCTCCAGAGCATACCCCATCAGAGGATGCACCCCAGCAACTTCCTACTCCCAAAGGTCTCTCCACCCCTCAGTTAGTTCAGGCTGTCCCACCCCTTGGCTGAGCTTGTTCCCATCCTCCTGCCAGAAAAGGCTCCCTGGACAGACCCTCAAAGCTCCCTGGGCTGCAGGAGTGGGATTTGTGTTCGATAAGGGGAAAGTTCCCCCATGGTTGGGATGTGGGGAGAGGAGCGAGATGCAGTCTTGGGTCAGACACAGGCTGCGGGTGAAGGAGAAAAGGAAGGAGCCACCAGGCAGTGGAGGGGATGGAAGGAGCCTGCAGGGAGGTGGGAAATGCCTGATCCGGATTCCAGGTGGTTCCAGGAGGCTGTTAGCTTCATGTTTGCCCATCCCCTGTGAGGCAGAGACTCCAGCTCTGCTGTGGTCCATAAAGAAATGGGAGGAGGGAGGAAGGGGCTCTGGGTTCACGGAGCACGGGGCTCTGTGGAGCCGTGGTGCTGCTCTGGGAGAGAAAGTCTCTCTGGAGAAGGTGAGATGATAAAAACAACCTCCAAAATCCCTGCTGGAGCCCCCTGGGAATGGAGAGGGCTCGGGGAGGGCGGTGTGCTGGGCTGGGGCTGGCACTGAGCCCAAAGCAGGCATTGCAGGGGGACCAGAGTGGCATTTCCAGTGCTCCCAATCACGGCCAGCCCCGGTGTGACACTGAGGGGCACCGAGGTCCTGACAGAGCCTCTGGGCACCCACCTGCCACGGTGGCTTCCCCACCCCCCTGCCCACAGGAGAAATGCATGAGAGAGGTTTGCCCCTAATCCCCCATTTTCCCAGGGCTTCCCTTGCTCTCCTTGCACCCCTCTCCAGGGCACAGCCCCCCAGGTGTGGGGTGGGGCACCAAGCAGCACTGGGCAGAGCCTCTGGGGGACATGGGGCAAAATTCCTCCCTTGCTCTGAGCTCCCAGCTGTGCCTGAGCGCTGAGCCCTGGGCAGGGGAGCTGTGCCACAGATTGCAAAGCGTTTGTATTTCAATCACAGTGCAGAGCGATCCCTACAGCCCTGTGGGGACAGAAAAGCCACCACAGGCCGGGGTGTGGCTTGGGTCAGTGCCACAGTGGTGTCCTGGGAGTGTGGGACCTGGGCCATGGCTCTGGGTGTGTGTGCCCCAGCCCTGGGGATCTGCTGCTGTCGGGAAGCACGCAGGGAGCGGGCAGGAAAGGCTGCAATGGGAAAGGAGATTTGGGCAATGTGGGGTGGAGCAGGGAGGGCACGGGCGGGTGCTTCAGGCCTGGAGGTGTCCCCGTGTGTCCCAGGGGTGTGAGGGGATTGGGAAGGACAGGGGATGATGCCACAGCCCTGAGCCTCCGCTCCCACTCTGCTCTCCATCCCAGTGGTCTTTGTCCCACAGAATCAGTGTGTGGTCACACACAGCCTGACGCAGCCTGAGAAACCTGCAGCTCTTCCCAGGCCCGGCCGGGGAAGCTGCAGAGGGCTCAGGAGAAGAAATCAGCTCTCATGGGAGAGCAGAATGTCAGGAATGAAAACAAAGATCTGCACCTGTGGTTTGTGTTCAGCTCTATGTGAGCTACGTGATGTTTCACTCTCAGAGGATTGTTTCCTTTCTTTTACCAATCAGTCCCCTGTTTGTCTTTACTTGACCAATACAATTGTACCTAAAGATGTGTTCTATAAAAGAGCAGAGCTCTTTCTTTCTGGGGTAGTAGAAGGAAGTAGTAGTAGAAGTAGTAGAAGAATAAAAAACTCTTTTCCTTGATGCAAGCCTGAATTATTGGAGTCAAAATTGTGTTGCTCAGAATCTGGGAGCAACAACAGTGAGTTTGGAAAAACCCTCTGAGATGCCTGAGTCCAGCGTTTGACTGAATCCAACCATCACAAACCACATCAGGAGCACCACATCCACTCGTGCTTTGAACACTTCAGGGGTGGGAGCTCCAGCCCTGCCCTGGGTGATCTGTTCCAGGGCCAGACCACCCTTCCAGTGCAGAAATTTCCCCTGATATCCAACCTGGAGGAGCAAGATGCGCTGATTGAGGGTTGTTCCGCCCCAGCAGGCACTGGGAACACACAAAGCCCACACTGGGAGCACAGCCATGTATGGGGTCACCTGTGAGCTCCCCACGCCGCACAGGCAGTGCTGGACCTGCTCTGGACATCAGGGGGTCTCCGTGGCAGGGAGCGGTGAAATGGGAATTCTGTGCCTGTGGCTTGGGGAAGGGGTGCTAGGAATGAACATGCCGAGGTGCTGGGGCTGCTCCTGGAGTGGTAGAGGATTTCTTCTAAGGAAAATAAAAATCCTGAAAAGANTGGGAACGCGTGTGTGCCACCTGCCCTCCCCAGAGACGGGAAATCCCCTCAGGATGGGCACCAAGGGGCTCTTCCCTGGGTTTTACTCTCCCTCTCGGCATCCTGCCAGTGCCAAGTCAGGAGGTGATGCCCACCCAGGGGCTGTGAGCCCCTCCCCAGGGGGTCTCCGTGGCAGGGAGCGGTGAAATGGGAATTCTGTGCCTGTGGCTTGGGGAAGGGGTGCTAGGAATGAACATGCCGAGGTGCTAGGGCTGCTCCTGGAGTGGTAGAGGATTTCTTCTAAGGAAAATAAAAATCCTGAAAAGAATGTGTATTGTAGCAAAAAATGTTGGGTGGGTTTTATTTCCATTTTCTGTAGGTTTGGTTTGTTTTCTGCGCCAGCTTTTCCCAGCCTTTCTTCTTGTATTTGCTTTTTTTTTTTGTTTTGTTTTGTTTTTTTTTCCTTCTCTTGTGGTTTTGAGGGATTGAGGCTTTTCTGCTGCAGCAGTTAAAGTTTGGGTTAGGAATTCCATGGGAAAAGAGCTTATTTTCCACTTCAGTCCATTTCAAGTTAAACACCTGATGCTCCCAGCCCTCCACCCGGCTCAGAGCAGGGACTTCCCCAGTGCTGCAGCTGGAGGACGATGCGTTTCTGCTGGGAGGGGCTGGTGCTGGTGAGGACTGTGGGTACCAGACCTCGGGATGACCCCTGCACCCCAGGAGTGCCCCAAACCCTCCTGATGTCTCTCGAGCTGCTCCCGTCAGTGTGGGGCTGTGGCGGGGAGGAGGGGACAGCAGTGCCACCTCTCACCACAGCTGCCTCTCCTTCACTTGGGGTCAGAGAATCACAAAGCATCCTGCGCTGTGTGGGGGAAGGCAGAAATAACTCTGGCACGTTTCCCTTGTCAGGACAGAGCTGGGGGATTCCTGTCTTGCTCACATCAAGAGTGACACAGGATTCTTCTACCCGGCTCAGCACAAGGATGGAATAGAATTGGACAGAAGGAGTGGAACAACCTGGGCTGAAGGGACCCCAAAGATCACCCAGTCCATCACCCATCCCTGTCCAGACCCCCAACAGCCCCACCCTGGCATCCCTGCAGCGCTGTCCAAAGGCTCCTGGAGCTCTGGCAGCCTCGGGGCCGTGCCCATTCCCTGGGGAGCCTGGGCAGTGCCAGCTCCCTCTGGGGGAAGAACCTTTCCCTGCTCTGCAGCCTGAGCCTGGCCTGGCCCAGCTCCAGCCGTGCCCTGGCTGCTGTCCCTGTCCCAGAGCAGAGATCGGAGCTGCCCCTCGGGAGGAGCTGCAGTCACCTCTTTCAGTCTTTCAAAGGAGATGTTAAAACCAGAAAGAAGTCATCTGCCCAGAGCTTGTCCCCTTTCTGTCCCTCCCTGAGTGCTGCAGCTGATCCAGTAGCCTGACTGTGTCCCCCTCTTGGTCCCCACCCTGTCCCCTCAGCTCCTCCCCACAGAGACCCCGCAGCAGGCTCAGGGTTTCGGGACTGGGGGCAGCTGGAGCCAAGCCCAACAAACCCCACAGGGGAGATCTCCGTGGCTGAGGGGAGGGCTGAGGCTCCAGGAGCGAGGAAAGGCACTGTGTGTGCTCAGGGATGGGGAGGGGAAGGGAGGGACCCTTGCTCTGCTCGTGTTGGGGCTACAAAACATGACACCAAGGACACTTTCTCTTCATTGTCACCTCCTTCATTTCCTGACGGGTGAAGAGCACAGACAGAATGTGAGATAAGACACTCCATGGTTCTTCCTCCTTCCAGGGGAAGGTGTCCCTGCCCGTGACAGGGGGGATGGAAATAGATGATCTTCCAGGTCCCTTCCAACCCAAACCATTCTGGGATTCTGTCATTTTATTGTGTAGAGGTTTTGTTTTTAGAACCATAACCCCTGGTTAGGCAGGAAAAAGGTCCCCAGCTTCATGGGGCTCCTTGCCCTGTGCTGGTGTTCTGGCAGTCCCTGATCTCCAGCCCTGAGGTCAGGACTGATCCTGGCTCACAATCCTGCACTTGTCAGGCTCACAATCCTGCACCGAGACCCTGCCAGGTCCTTCTCCCTCGGTCTTGCCCAACACAAAAACCAGTCTGACCCAGATGTGTTTCACCCCGGTCACGATGTGCAGCTCTGGGTAAGGCAGGAAAGAGTTTGGCGGGGGTTTTACTCTCCCTGAGCTCTCCCAGCCCCATCCAGAGCACACTTGTGGATGTGGGAGAGGATCAGAGCTCGGATTGTTGGGATCATTGTGCACTGAGCTGCAAGAGCAGCAGCAGCACTTGGCCAAGCACATCACGGGACAAGAGCTGCTTGGATCCTCACATTAGTCTGGCCTGCGCTGTCCAGGTCCTGCTCTCTCTGACGTGAAGCACAGCCCATCATCCCGGCCGCGCTGCTCCCCCGAGCCACTCCGGGATGTGCCAGACCCAGGACACCCTCAGGCCAGGCTCCAGAGTCCCCACACTCCTGCTTTTGTCCCCCAGGGCTGGCCTTGCTGCGATGCCTCCCGCGGCTGAGCAGGAGCTGCGAGGTGACCCCTGACATTAACCTAATTGTTCCCTCTCTTTGATTAGATGCACCACAAAGTTGGTAAATGGATCAAATTAAATTTGAGTGGCGGCAGCACAGCTTTGGAACGCTGATTAGATTTGAAAATACCACATTTAAATATCTTAGCATTTGTGGGGATTAGGAGAAAGAGGGGGAGTGTGTGAGTGGGGGGGAGCGGAGGAGGGGGAGAGGCAGTGCCAGCCCCCCGTGCACAGCCCCGTGCCGGGAGCTCAGCCTGGGCCTCCCGCCTGTCCTGGGCATCAGCAGCAGAATCCGAGGAGCAGAATCAGGAGCTCTGCTGTGGGCTCTCTGAGGTTTGGCACCGCTGTCAGTGCTGGGTTCCCCCCACGCCACTGGGTTCCCCCCGTCCCCAGCGCCTGCTCTCAAATGTCACCCGGCCTCGCTGAGCTCTGAGCTGCACACAGAGCTCTGAACAGCACCACAAGCCCGGGGAAGCAAAACTGGAGCCTGGACAAGGAGGCTGGTGCGGGGTCTGGGTGCTGAGTGTGGCACTGCGCACTGAGCCCCCCTCCTGTGACACCGCGGGGACAGCCGGGAAACAGCCCCTGGCACATGCCACTCACAGTCCCCAGCGTGCTGGGGACACCAAACCCTGTTCTCACCCTCTTAAACCACCCGCAGACTGGAGGGAGTGCGGGGCTGGACACCCCATCCCAGAGAGGGCTGGCAGTGCTGGGCTGGGGCTGAGCTGGGATCCTTGGCAGGCTGCACCCCCTGGATCATCCCGCTGCCAGGGGACACGTGTGAGGTACCGGGATGGTGCACACCTCCTGGGCACGCTGAACTCCCCAGATCCCCCTGCCAGGGCACACGTGTGAGGTACCGGGGTGGTGCACACCTCCTGGGCAGGTGTGTGGGGAGGGAGTCTGGGCTGCTCCGAGGTGAGGGATGGAGCACAGGGCGTGTGGCTAAAGGCTCCATGGAATGGGCTGGGCACTCAGTGGAGTCGCTGACAGGGAATTTGGGCCTGCTCAGCTTCTGAGGGATCACACTGATGGTGGCAGAGTGGGGAGAAACACCGGTGGGCTCAGCTCCTGGTCCCTCAGGGGACAGGGAGGCACAGCTCCCACCTGGAGCTGCAGGGACAGCACCACACAGCCTTGCTGGTGAAGGACTCTGCCAAAAGACACAGACCTGACCCAGGCCACTGAGTCAATCACTGGAGCCCTTCTGGAGCCGGGATGGGAGAGCTGGGGGTGCTCACCTGGAGAGGAGAAGCTCCAGGGATGATGGAATTCTCCTCGGGCCTGGTGTTATGAGACCTCAGAGATTCTATCACTGTCTGGGTTTTTGTCCTGCAAATTCCCAATGGCGTAAAATAAGCAGGATGGGCACCTCGGGTGGTGTTTGAAATAAAAAAAGATTTATTAACTGTGAAAATAACAAACTCTACAGAGAAAAAGCCGTGCCAGAGGCAAGGAGGTCCTTGTCTCTGCTAAAACACCCCAAAAATGCCCCAGGTTCCTTTGTCCAGTGCTTTTATCATTGATGGCCCGGGTGGGGCTCTGGCACATGTCCAGCCAGGTAACCCCAGGAGTGAAGTCCAGGGGTCCTGTGAGGTGTCCTGGTTCAAAATGCATCCAAACTGGGAAAGAAAGTTCTGTCTTTTCACCTTTTATGGGGAACAAAGAGAACTCCAAGTCCCTTCCCAATCTGGGCACCCTGTCCTGGGGGGTGCACTGCTACACAGGCAGAGCTCAGAGCCCCTGGCAGGGCCTGAAGGGGCTCCAGGAGAGCTGAGAGGGACTGGGGACAAGGCCTGCAGGGCCAGGACATGGGGAATGGTCTTTAAGATAATGGATAATGGATTTAGGTGGGATATTGGAGAGGAATCCTTCCCTGTGAGGGTGGAGATGCCCTGGCACAGATTCCCAGAGCAGCTGTGGCTGCCCCTGGATCCCTGGCAGTGCCCGAGGCCAGGCTGGACAGGACCTGGGCACCCTCAGGGTGTGGGAGGGGACAATGACAACTCCATGACCAGGGGCTGTGGCTGCTGTCACCAGAACATCCGCGCATCCTTCAGGGTGTGCAGGAGGCAGAGCAGTGCTCTGTGAAGCACAAACATCTGCAGCACATCTGGCTCCCATCAGAGGGGCTCTGAAACATCTTTACAAGAGCCAGGGAAAGAAAGGAGAGAGCAAAACTCTGCTGGGGGATTCCTGAGCATCCCAGCACCTCGCACTGAGTCCAGCCCCTGCTCGCCTCCTGCCAGCCCTGCTCCAGCCAGGAGAGCTCCAGGAAAGGGAGAAGCAAGACTCGAAAGGAAAACCAGTGTGGTGGGGTAAGGGGGGGAAGGCAGGAGCAGCCAGGGCTGCGGAGAAGCTCTGTGCTTCCAGAATTGCCACAGCAGGAGAGCTGGAGCTGCTGGGAGCAGCTGGGAGTGCAGGTGGCAGGAACCCAGCGAGGGGGCTGGGAGCTGGCTGGGCACTGCTGTCCTGGGAGGAACGGCATCCTGGCAGCACAGCTGGGCCACTGAGACGGCAAAATGAGTGTGGATTCCTGCTCTGTCCTCACACTGCCCGGACCCTGCGCGCCCACAGATCTCCAGGTGGCCCTGGTGCATCACCCGGGCTGGGTGTGCCAGAAGAGCTTTCTGGTGACAGCAACAAGATGATTCATTTGTCAGCAATAAATCCCAGCCCAGGGAGGACAGCTACACAGGGAATGTCCCACTGGAAATTTTGACATTTCAACACTATTTCCATTCTGAGGAAATAATAAGTGTTTTAAAAGTGCAGAATCCCAACACCTCCACGAGGTGTGAATGCTGGGGTGGGATTGAAGGACATTGCTTCATCTGAGCAAAAAGCTTTTGTCTTCCTGAGCAGGAGCACTGGCTTCGAAATGGGGTGGTTGGGTCCATCAGTCTGTAGTGGAAGCCACGAGCTCTTCCTCCCATCCCAGACAGCCAAGATGTGCCTGGACAGGCTGGGGGAGGTTGGGCAGAGCAGCTGGGAACGCCCTTTTAGGCCCTGCATGGATCCTTGGAAGCTCTGGCTTCTCCACCCGCTGAGGACACTGACTTTGTGAGGACCAAGGGCTGGGCAAAGCAAACCTCAGATTTTGGGGCTTGTGTGAGGGTTGCAGCCTTGGTGCTGGTAGAGGTGAGAGTAGTGGGGATGGCTTTGAACTGACACAGAGTACATTTTGTTTGGATCTTAGGAAGGGATTTTTCCTTGTGAGGGTGGTGAGGCCCTGGCTCAGGCTGCCCAGAGCAGCTGTGGCTGCCCCTGGATCCCTGGCAGTGCCCAAGGCCAGGCTGGACATTGGGGCTGGGAGCAGCTGGGACAGGGGGAGGTGTCCCTGGGACAGGGGGAGGTGTCCCTGCCCTGGCAGAGAGGTTGAAATGAGGTGATCTTTAAGGCCCCTCTGAACCCAAACCATTCTGGGATTCTGTGACTCTGTCCGGGCATGGAAAGGCTGAGCTGAGCTCTGCTTTCACTGCTGGGCAGGTGAAATGTGGCTGCTCCAGCTGCTCCTCACCCCTCTTCACTCTCTGAGGCCTCCCCTGCCTGAGCCAGGGAAATCCTGCTGGGAAATTCATGGACAGGCTTTGCTTTGGAGTTTCCAGCCTCCTCCAGCACTGCTCCATCCCTGCCCCTCCCAGACTGGGGACACCCAGGAGTCATCGCACACCTCACTCACCCTGGGGCTCTCCCGTGTGCCGACAGAGCTGTGCGGTGCCGGAGAGGGAGGGATCTGCACTCCGGGAGGGCTCTGGGCCGTGTGAGGATCCACACCGCTGGTGTTGGGCCCAGGCAGGGCTTGGGGTGGGTGGGTGCAGAGGGCTGGGGGTGTGGGTGTGGGGCACACACGGTGGGTGCAGAAGGCTGAGGGACATGGATGTGTGAGCAGATGTGTGGAAGGATGTGTGGGTGGATATATGGGTGGCAAACATGATGGGTGCAGAGGGCTGGGGGATGTGGATGTGTGCGGATGTGGGACAAACACAATGGGTGCAGAGGCCTGGGTGTGTGGATGTGGCAAACATGGTGGGTGCAGAGGGCTGGGGTCAGGATATGTTGGTGGATGTGGCAAACACTGTGCTGGCTCTGTCTTCTGACCACGAGCACAGGCCTGGGCGCTGGTGGGTGGATGTGCTGTGGGTGGGGTGCATTTAGGGTTAGGGTTAAGAGTACACACGGCTCTGAGGTTAAGGTGTCAGACCACCCTGTGCCCCAGAGCACAGCCCCAAAGAAGCTGCAGAACCCCTCGGTGTGGGGGATAAACGCCTGACCCCGCTCAGGAGGGTCCTGCACATCCCCGTGTCCCCCGGGCACTGTCCCCAGCCAGGGTAAGGGCACACGCATTTCCAGCGGGAGCTGTGCGAGCCTCAGATGAAAAGCTGGGAGAGAGGGAGCTGCGGAGGCTGGGAGGGGAGTGGCGGGCAGACAGCAGAGTGGATTTCTGCTTGAGTGGTTATTATACCGTCGATTTGAAGAGACAGATGACGGCAGTGGCAGAGGAGGCAATAATTGAAAGCGCCATGAAACATTAATGAATGCCCAGGGACTGGATCAGGAGTTGTTAACGCTCACTTCGCTCTCTCTGTCTCGCTCTCTTTTTAAAGTCAAAATTGTTCCACTGCCCTCTAGGCGAAGGATTTATTTTATTTTTTTTCTCCCTGATTTAAAGGTGTAGGCGCCCACCAAAGGAGCCCTGGCTCGGTGGCTGATCACATCTGCTCTGCAGAGGCTTTTCCGTGGGGATGATTATGGACAGCAGGCTGGAGCTCGCATCCAGATGGAATCAACAGGTCTGGCACACTCGCAGCCGATGGGAGAGCTGAGAGGAGCCGAGGCCAGTGAGGGGTGGCAGCGAGGGGTGACAACACTATCCCCTGTCCCCTCTGGATGTACATCCGCGGGACTGGGCTTGTGCAGGAGCCCACCTCCCTCCCTCCAGGCGGGCAGGGCGAGCCGAGGAGCTGCCCGTGGCCCGTGGCTGCTCAGAGGAGCAGGGAAGGCAGCCCGGAGAGCATCCCTGAGCCGGGATCCCGGCTCGTGGCTCCGCAGATGCTCTCCGTGCCGTTCGCCACTCAGCAGGGCCTCAGGGGTTGAGGAACAAAGAGCTTTTAGCAGAGCTGTCAGAAGCACCGGGGAGGTTTCTGACCCGCAGGTACCGGGCTGTCGCTCAAGCAGGGCTTAGCCAGAGGCTGGGGATCCTCCGGCTTTGCACGGAGGGATCTGACATCATTTAGCGATTGCTGCTCCGGCCCTAAAAGGAAATTAAAAGCCCTTGCCTAAGGGAAGGGTAAAGCGGAGGTGAAGCAGTAAGTACCGCTTTCCTCCTGCTCTTCTCCCTGGAGACAGCGCGGGGATGACACAGAGGGTCCTTGTGTCCCCTGAACAACCGGGGCTCAGGGAGGGAGGGAGTGTAGGAGGGGACAGGATCTATCCAGGGCACAGGGACAAAGGAACCAGCCCCTGGGGACAGCAGGGCTTGGGGACTGGCTTCTGCTCCCTGGGGAGAGCCTTCCCCAGCCCCCACGTCGGCATGACCCTCAGCTCCTGGGAGATGGCAGCCCTGCGTGGAGCAGGGAGCAGCCGTGGCCACATTCCAGCTGCTTGGGGACAGGACACCGTGGCAGGGACATGGCTGCACTCAGGGGGACACGAGGTGGCCTCAGGGCAGGGGGATGTGGAGGCAGCTGCACACACCTCCACGGGACACGTCCAGGCTGGAATGGGTGCACTGGGTGCCAGGGTGGAGCAGAGCAGGGCAAGCACTGGCCAGGGAGGAGCAGCTGGCCCATGTCACCGTGCTGCAGCCCAGGACAGCAGAGAGCTGTTGGGGACAGTCCCGGCCACCTGATCACCCGAGGAGATCCTGCGGCGGCTCAAGACCCCAGAGCGCTCAGTTCGTCTCCTCCAGCAGCTCATCCCCGCAGGGCAGGCCTGGCTGCTGCGGGGGCAGCACGGGGGCAGCGGCGGCTGCATGCCGCGATAATGACGGGAACAGCTCCTAATGAGGCGGGAGCCCAGGTGCTCTGAACCATCGCCCAGGTGAGGCCTCGCAGGCGCTGTGGTGACGGCGATCGGCAGTGACAGCGTTCAGGAGCCCTGCTGCAAATTGGCACCGTCATTTCTCCTCATTGTCACCGCGGACTGCGGGCTCACGCGGGGAAGCTGCTCACATCCCAGCTGGGTCCCTGTCCCCGGTGTCACCGCAGCGTCCCACAGCTTTCCCACACTGCATTCACACAGGCAGGGCTGGGAAAATGCTGGTTGGAAAGGACCGGTTCCCCATGCCTGGGTCCCACCCAAAGCATCTCCACCACAGGAATTGCTGTGGAGGGATGGCCTTGGCTCCGGGGCTGGGCTCCTGTCACCACAGCCCCCAGGGAGCAGCGCGCCAGCCTCAGCCCACACCACCTCTTCCCAGCCTCTGCCAGCAATTCCCGGGGGTTTGGGGTTGGAAGGGATCTCACAACTCATCTCATTCCAGCCTTGCCATGGGCAGGGACACTTGCAGCATTGCAGGATTCTCTGAGTCCCAACCTGGCCTCATAAAAAAACCCCTTAAATATGAAAGGCCAGAGGCACAACTGAATTTTGCCTGTGAGGCCAGGAGGTTGCACAGCCTCTGCTGTCTCTGGGAGGCCGGGGTGCTCCAGGGTCACACAGGAGCCGTTTGTTTCTGGAGCTCTTCCCAACTGTAGTGCTGGGCTGAGGGAGGAGCTGAGCTGGAAAGAGCTGCACTCAGAGGCACAGCAGGAACACGGGGAGATGGGAACAAACATGCTCCTGTCTCAAGCCAGAGCATAAGAGCACTGCAGCATCGCTGAGAAATTCCTTTCCAGCATGGCTCTGAGCACGGCAGAGGCAGCGCAGGTGTAAGGTGTGAGCCGATGGGTTTGTGCACCATGGAAAGAAACCAGGACACAGCTGGGAGAGCTGGGCAGCTGCTGCCTGTGCCAGGGGATGTGAGGAGCTCCTGGTGGTGAAAGGCACTTCTTCTCCAGGAGCTTTGTCCCCAGGAGGTGCTGGATACTCTGTAGTTCTGGAGGTGTTCCAAACCCAGCAGATGTGGCACTTTGTGACATGGTTCAGTGGGCATGGGGACATTTGGTTGAAGGTTGGACTCGATGATCTTGGAGGTCTTTTCCAACCTTAATGATCCTGCGATTCTGTGATTCTCTTGGTGGGGCTGGAGTGTCTGGGGCACGTGTGCTGTGTGATTCCTGCCAGTCACAGCCACGGGGTGTATTGAGTGTGACCACGAGCTTTGAGGGACAATGTGCCTTGTCTGCACACCCTGGACTGGCTGAGTGTGACCAGGAGCTTTGAGGGACAGGCCCTGGGTCTGCCTGAGTGTCACCAGGAGAGCTGAGGGACAGTGTCCCCTGTCTGCACACCCTGGACTGGCTGCTGTGAGGATCCCTGGGACAATCCCACTGGCTCTTTGCTAAGGGCCTGTGTCTTGGTCTCCAGCTCCCCACCTGTACCATCCAGGGCATCCTGTGCCCTCCTTGTTCTTCCCTCTCTCCTGCTGCTCCCTGATGTTTCAGCTCTGCAGTGGTTTTCCCCGTCACCTCCTGCACACTCTGGCTTTCAGCCTGGCTCTCCAGGCTGCAGCACCAGCCCCCCTCCTGCCCTATCCCACCCAGCTCATCACCCTCAGAGCAGCTCTAATGCCTCTGGTGGTGTCACAGCCCTTCCCTGGTCACACGGAGGGGTGACAGAAATGGGAAGACCCTCCTTTGCCAATCCAGAAGTGCAGCAGCCCTGCTCACATCCCACACCCCCTTTCCCACCAAGCCACGGCTGTCACTTCCCAGGAGAGAATTGCCAGGGAGGTGCCGAGTGTATTTTTAGCTTTGCCGTTCATGTCTGATAAGTGTTTTGACCTTTTTGAGCAGAGCTAATCACGCCGTCTGCTCCTCATTGCATCTCAGCTCGTGCTCTGCCTGTCAGGGAGCCGAGGGAGGAGCTGCTGGCTCCCCACAGCACCCCCGTGATGGTGGGAGGGGTCCCTTACCTGGGAGAGCCCCAGGTGTGTGCCCTCAGCAGCCCTGCAGCCTCCTGTGTGTGTTCTGGGAGTGCTGGCGTTCCAATTCCTAAAGGGATGGGATCAGAGCACCTCTTCAGTGGGGCACGGCGCTGGGTGGGGAAACACAGGGGGTGGTCAGGGTGGTCAGAGTGGGTCAGGGTGGTCAGGGTGATCAGGGTGGTGAGGGTGGTCAGTGTGGTCAGTGTGTGGTCAGTGTGGCTGGGGTGTGGTTGTTGTGATCAG